>JAMKCH010059199.1:0-10735 GCA_023653785.1 Ophioderma brevispina | reverse complement strand
CTTTAAAAGTTTTTTGAAGATACAACGGATGGTCCTAAGACTAGGCATATGAACCTCATTTTGATTTGATGATGTTAAAATCTTAATTTTTGGTCAATTTTGTGAAAAATGTCTTAGGGCGATGCACTTGACTCTCGTGTGCGCAAATGTAGTTATATCCAACGCTCTAAACTGTACAGCATCCATTGACCATCGTGGCTATTATAACACCAAGTATGAAGATTGATGTGCCATGTGATATGAGTTACAAATTTAACAAACTGTCAGTATTATTGGAACTCACCTTGTTTACATGTTGAAAATCATCAGTTGAGTATCTTCTTCCATATACTTGATTAGACATAGGTTCTTGGTTGGACATCACTGTTCATTTAGTTTGGTGTGTTTCTTTACATTATAGAAAATATTCATGTTGGAAGTGCTGGTCACATTACCCAAGCCAGTTCTGTTTTCCAATCATACAGATTCTTGCATGCCCAATGCTACAGAGGATAAGTATAATAAACTTGATGCCAAGATCCAATCTGTCTTGTTCAGTGTACCATTCTCCATCATGTACGATAAATAGTTGACAAGAGCAGTCCCAAAACACTGCTGTGGTAAATCAGTCCAATGTGTTGCAAAATTGAGCCCCCCCCCCCCCCCAATGGCCAATCAACGTCGTCATGAATAAATAATGGGCGTGGTTTTAAAACTCTTCCACTACCATTCAGTAAAATCAAACATTGAGAAGACCTTGTTTCGCTTCGAATTGTATATATGAATAGTATCTAATGATAGTTCAGATTTGCAACTCTTTGTTCGTTTGCCTGTTCATCCAGCATTAATTAACTTTAGGTTTCGATCTTGTTTTGTAATTGCCTGAATAAAATTGTCATGACAGGAGGATGCAGCTTATTGTCCCAAATGAAACATAGACGGAACTGATAATGAATTTCCAGATTGACGGTTATAAACAATTAACCTGGCTGCAAGAACGGATAACACAATCTATGTGCAGTTTACTTGCTGCATGACACTGCAAAAATGCTATAAAATAACTGAAAAGGGAATAGGTTATATTAAGAAAGTTATGTAATTTCCTGATTGACATGGTTTTGTTAGATCTTGATATGTTTCTCTAAATTTAATTAAACGGCATTGCCCCACAGCAAAATATAAATTGCAGGAATTTACTCTTGCACTCTCTCAATTCCATGATCGTTGGCCCTGATGAGCATAGTACGCGAGCATCTCGTGCTGGGGTTTTAATGTACCATACAACCTTTCTGGTCACAGTTGTTGATATTTGGGTCATTAGCCTGCAACTTTGGACGTGTGATATGGTTATTTTCTCTGTGAGAGTATTCAAATGTGAACATGCAAAAAGTTTCAGTTTTTACATAGACTATTGGTATTAGTGAGTTAGTGATAGTTTCCTCTATGTTTAAAGCAACTATCAGTGATTTGCTAAATTGAAAAAAAAAAAAAATTGACAAAATAAACAAAAACCACACCAAGAATCAGATTTTTGCAACTGTAACAAGTATATTATCCTAACACACCTTACAAATGAGAATGAAGACCAAAAATCAACCTTTAATTAGAGACCAACCTAATACACAACAGGTATTTTAGTCTTAGCTGCCCGTACGAAACCCTTTACTGCAAAAGAAATGGAAATGGAGATTCATATCCATGAACATCTGCTGTTGTATTTCTTTTTGTATCAATTTTTCAGTTGAAAAAAAACTTAAGAGAAATTTCTAGAGCATGTCTTTCACTTTTAAAAGCAATAATGGACACATTTTTTTGAAGAGCACCCCCAATTTTTCAAAATTTGATATTTTGGCACAGTTTACGTTGGTAATTGTCTTAAGGAAACTATACCTGCGAACGAGAATGCTAAAAAATGCGTATTATCATAAAATAGCGATTTGTAATACAAGAATTTGGATTCCCAGATTGGACTAACGGCAGAGCTGGAAAGTGCTACGTTATGTCCGTCCATGATGAAATAGTTGCTACCTCGAGAAAATAACCTCTAACTTGATTTGGCCTGAACCAACTAAAAAACTAATGGATGAGTGCTTGGCTAGACACGTACATGGCGCTGTTCCCTGCTATTTCACATTTTGGGGACGGCCGTTTCCAGCGCCGTTGAATTATTATCGGATCCAGATAATAATTATTCTAATTCACAAATTCCTTGGTTTGTGAGACACCAGACATTTTCGAGGCTGAACCATTCACAGGTATTGGTTAATAGCCAGTTACCAATGCAACCGTGTAAAAAAATATCAATTTATTTTGAAAAAAATTGGGGGCGCTCTTCAAAAAAATGTGCTAATATTGCTTTAAGCTATTACTGCCAAATTTCAAATATTGTGCAAAAAATTTCAAAAACAAAAAAACAACCTAAAACAAACAAAATCAAAGAAATTTGAAAAAAATTGCCCTTATTGTTGTTATAAAACTTGTCGAAGTAACCATCAATCAAGTGGACGATAGTTAAAGGATATAAATCAAAAGATAAGTTTGTACCAATTTCCATATACTACATGTACTTTAAAGCAATATTAGCACATTTTTTGAAGGGCGCCCCCAATTTTTCAAAATTTTGAGATTTTACACTGTTGTTGGTACTGGCTAGTAAACTATTAACTATACCTGTGAATGGTTAGCTCGAAATGTCTATGTGTCACAACGAGGAATTGGTACTAGAATAATTATTATCGGTGATCCCCGATAATAATTCACGGCTGCTGGAAACGGCCTTACTCAATGTGAAATAGCAGGGAATAGGCGCCATGTACGTGTCATGCGCTCATCCATTAGTTGTTTGAAATAGTTCGTCAATCAGTGAGTTTTTTTTCTCCAGTTGGCAATATTTCATCAGGGACGGACATAAACATAGCTTTCCAGCTCTGCTGTCCGTACAATCTGTATCCCAATTCGAATTACAAAATCGCTTCTTTGTATCATACCATTTTTTTAGCATTCTCGTTTGCAGTAAATAGTGTCCTATCGATTACCAACGTAACTGTGCAAAAATCTCAAATTTTGAAAATTGGGGGCGCTCTTCAAAAATGTGCCAATATTGCTTTTAATGTAGAGAAAAAATACCGAATATTGAAAAAAACTATGTATTTGAGAAATTTGCCATATACCGTCTATCTTAAACGATGACGGCTCAATAAGCCTTCAAATCTTGTTTTTTACACCAGCACAGAATAAAACAAATATCATAATATTTGGGTTTGAGTCAACTGTAAAGGTCGTGGTGCACAATATGACGCTTAATAAATTCTGGGATATTCCCACGGAAAGGCTTTTCGATCTCAGAGCAAGTCGGAAGTTTGATACGCCACGTACAGAAATGAACAGAATCCGGATAAAATTACTGTCTTGTCTTTAAAGACACTATCAGTGATTTGCTAAATCGCCAATCAAAAAAATCATCAAAAACAGATTTTTGCATGTATGTAAACAGTACAGGTATCCTAACATACCCTATACAAATATAAGACCAGAAGCACCTCATAAGGAAGAATCAGGATTTAGTCATTACTGTCTGCGACCGGACACTTACTACCACACGTAATTGATGGAGAATCGTATCTATGAACACGCCCGTTTTCTTCCTTTTCTGTCAATCTACAGCTGAAAAAGGGGGTAACTAATGAGAATTCCACAGACTTATCCTTCACTTTGAAGCTATTGCTGCAATTTCAAATATTTTTCATCACTGATCGTTCTTTTAATACACGGATCTATGTCGTACCAAAATACGAATTTTGATTTTTTTCGATGTTTTCGGATCAGCAATCGGAATCGCCGCCTTTTTCCTTTAAATACCCACCCTTCTTTCCCTGGCATGCTAGGTTAGTTTTATTTTCATGCACAATTCGGATATATGTGTTTTGTTATATTCCACTAATGCAGCACAATTTTCGCTTTTGCCATGAGTATTAACATATACAGTTTGCCGCATTACCCACGACGGTTCCTCATGAATATGTAATAAATGACACTGATGGTGAATATCCTATTCAATACGTATTAAAATTGAAAAACATATTTGAGCAATATCCAAAGAAGTACTGTGGTCAAATCAAAATTCTCATCTGCAAAATTTTCCTATATATCTAAAAGAGGTAGTTAAAGTTCATTTTGATTTGCAGTCTAACGTTTGCTTTTCGAATAATAAAGAATCTACATTTAATGTCAATATATGCGACTTATTTTTGGGTTTGATTGGGTCCTAAAAAAAACGGAAATTTTGAGTACCTCCTCATTACATTTGAATTACAAATTACGTGGTTTGCGCAAATCATGTATGAATACTCACATTCCCATACAACAACTAGAACATCAACGGTAAGATAAAGGTCTTTTCAAGTTACACTACACTTTCTTGCGAGTCCAACAGCGATGGACTTGCTTTCCTCTTGCATTGACGTTATTTTCATTCGGTCCCCACAAGCCCGTAATTTTCTTCCCTAGAACTTAGAGTAAACGCCAGCAATTCATTAAGTGGCTATTTTTGGATCATTTGTGGCGTTCCTGTGTCTGTATTTCTTCTGGAGGTGCAAATCGGCACTATCTATATGCAGCTTCTTTTATACATCCGCCATATTTATTAACAATGGCAATCAAATCAAAATATTGTTCGCACTCAAGGATTCTGGGGGTATAACTTCTGTTTCAAAAACAACAACTTTGGCATCAATGCGCCATACGTGTTTAAGAACCGAGATTACATTTCAAATCATTTGGTTGGTTATGAATCTTTTTTCTGCATGTCGCATACTTTTGTCAGTGAATTTACATCAAAACACCAAATTTTAATTAATCAAACACACGCAAAAAACGCACTTCTCCAAATATCACAGTGGGTCTTTTCTGTTCTTGGACTACCCAGATTCCTAGCTCCAAAGAGCAAGCATAGCTTATAACTCCTCTCATCTTACATTGTTGTTTTGAGTTATTGTCTTGATAGATCCTGATTCTTATAATACTTAACCCTTCGACCAACGGGGCCAATTCTGTATACGGTTCAGCACATAAATCAGTTGCTTTAGATATTGCGTCACAGATACTTTGGTCAGGGACATTTGGAAAGCCATATAAAAGAATATAAACCAAATACTAGGCTTGTTTGGACTAAGTTAGATTCATTTTTCATGCTGATATCTGAATATTCACTGGACATGATAATCTTTACCTTTTAAACAAATTTAACAATTTTGATCGTTCAGCGACTGGAGTCGCTTGCCGTGTTCAAATGATAATATAGTGACACTTTATTTTTTTACCTTTAAATAATATCCAATCAATATGAATGAAATCCATTGGTATTGCCGTTTTCCCCCTGGATTTCACATTTCCTGTATTTTTCCATTGAGATGATCCTATCAAGAATAATTTAAATATTATAGTTCCGTTCATAATTGGCTTTCCACAAATATGCGCACGTCAATCTGAAAAGTTTGTAACAACATCTGTGATTGGTTGGGGCAGAGGAATAGTTTGGACATCTAATATGTTAAAGGAGATAATGGTGGAGCAAGCAATTAGCCTCTTGGCTGCATTTTGTTGATTTCCAACAGACACCGATGAGCAGATTGATGCAAACTACTTCTGCTTGTAAGGGTCTACTTCAAAACTCGGCCCAACTGTAGGCTCGGCTAGATCTGTCCAATTCTTTCCGTTGGAAGTGCAGTGCAGCAGAAGTCTGAACGGACCTTTAAGGGTCCGACTTCAACTCGACCCTACGGTAGCTCGCTAAGGTCCTGTCTGATTTTCTTTTCCGGTTGGAAGTGGTTTCTGTATTCTAAACAATGAAACCCGGTTCAACCAGGGAATGAAAAACCTAAGGAATTGACAGTGACTCCAAAAGCAAAGTTTTTGACACCCCCCTGGGCGCCGCCATTGGAAGTCATTTTTATTTTTCAAAACATAATTTGAAAGTTAGAGTACATCTCTTTCAGACTTCTTTGAGTTATTGACGTAACATACACTGAATGAAAGTTACCGATGAAATGCAACTGTCGCCCAGCGCAACAATGAATTTAAGAAGTTCCAAGCTCGAGACTCTGCTTGCCATGTCATACGTCATCGGACTTAGCTCCCGGGTTGCTGCGTAAGATCCAAACATTGGGGGATGTACGAACGTAAAAATTGCTTACGGGAATCGGCAAACTATCACAGTCGGGGTGGCCTGGTTCAACCGTCGTGGCCATCGGTGCAACCGGGAGTTGAGTTTTGACGCCCCACTAAGCAATTTAAGTTGTGAATCGCATAGACGGCCCAATAAGTCAATCGCCATTAAACTTACAGATATTCGTGATGGATTGTGGGTATATCACGCCAATCCCTATTGTACAAAATCACGAAAAACGAAATCGGTTGCTGTAGGTTCTCGCTCCAATGTGAAGATTAATGCTGTTAGCACAAAATTGTCTTGTTATTGTGTTTCGTGTGCTGTATGCTCTTCTACCTTTTGTGACACTTGTATATCCCTAACGTCCTCAGAGGAAAAAATCTGACCATCACCTCAAAAAAGGAGGTAGCGTTATTTCTCTTGTAAGAGTCTTCGAGCAATTTCCCCCTAAACTCAAAGCCAGAAGGGCATGCTCCTTGTTTTTTTTTTTCAAAAAAATACTTTAAATTCACATTTAAAGGCGTTAAGGATACACATGAAAAATTAATTTGCTTGAATTTAAGTGTATAAGGTAAAAGGAAATACTTCTCAGCTTACTGGTTCAGAGAGGTATACTCATTTTTTGGAAGCTTTACATCAGTGCAAAAATGTGGGCTTTAAATGTTGACAGGGACACCCTGAATAATGGGCAATCTCTCTTTAAAAAAGCAATAAAAATCTCCCTTTCCTCATGTAACAAGTAAGCTATTGGAAGATGGAATATAGTTGATAGTGTCTGGAAGTCTTTTTTAAAGAAAGCTTTGACCACTAGGGATACACAAAAAATGCCCCACTGGTGAATACCTGCTCACGAGTGTAAAAAAACTTCTTCAACCTCTGGGAGAAGTAAAGAACCTCTCTTGTGGATCTTCCCTGTTTATAACGGCCAGCCATTGAAACTAATCTCACAACACCATCACACTGTTTCCCATAACAATCTTTCTTAAGTATACCTATCATGACTATAGACCCCATCGCAGGCCCTTTCTAAGGTCGCCTTTACCACAGCGTCAGTGAACGTGGAGGGTTTTTCTAGTGCAAAACGTAACATCATTGCAGATATGTGTAACAACCTCATTCTATCAGGACACCCCAGAGCCACCACCGCCGCAAAACCATACCAGGATGGTCCTTGCCAATCGTTAAGACCACATCAACATATGGAAGTGCTATATATGTCAAAACAAGCACCATAGTAGAAGCAACCTCAATGTCTTATACAACAACATCGAAGTCCTAACCATTGAGCTCAGCACTGTCATAATTGCAGCATCTGTCTACAATTCTTCGGTTGGAGTGCAGTGCAGTGGAAGTCTGAACGGAACCCTGTAGGGTCGATTCAAAAACTCGACTACGGTAGCTCGCTAGGCTGTCTGATCTTTCGGTTGGAGTGGTGTTGGTATTCTACAACAATGAACATCGGTTCAACACTGGGATGAAAAACCTAGGAATTGACGTGACTCAGCCCAAAGTTCCAGAACCCACCCCTGGGGACGCCGCCAATAGCCCGCCCAAGGCAGTTGACTTTGTCAAACCACCACGAATTTGAAAGTTAGAGTACATATCTTTCGGACTTCTTTGAGGTCTTGAGGTAACGCACGCTGACCGAAGTACCGATGCAAATGCACTGGCCCCGCCCGCACAGAATTATTAGTTCCAGCTCGAGCTCGACTATGCCATGTCATACGTCATCGGACTTAGCTCCCGCCCCCGCTTGCCGCCCGTAAGATCCAAACAGTGGGGGAATGAACGTAAAAATTGCACACGGGAACGGCAAACTATCACATCTTTGGGGCCTGGTTATACCGTCGTGGGCCATCGGTCAACAGGAGTTGAGTTTGACGCCCCACTAAGCAATTTAAGTTGTGAATCGCATAGACGGCATAATAAGTCAAATTGCCAGGATAAATACAGATCATTGAGTGATGGATTGTGGGTAATTTATTCACGCCAATCCCTATGTGTACAAAAATCACGAAAACACGAAGAGGTTGCTGCTGTTCTCCATGTGGAAGAATTATGCTGTTAGCACAAAAATGTCTTGTGATGTGTTCGTGTGCTGTATGCTCTTCATACATTTGTGACACTTGTATATCCCTAAAGTCCCTAGAGCGGGAAAAAATTGACGATCCACACTCAAAAAAGGAGGTAGCGCATTATTTTCTTGTCAGATCTGGGAGCAATTTCCCCTAAACCCAAGGCAGGGCCTGCCCGTGTTTTTTTTTTCAAAAAATACATTTAAATGCACATTTAAGGGACGTTAAGGATACACAGGAAAAAAAATTTGCTTGAATTTCAGTGATTAATAAGTAAAGGAAATAATTCTCCAGCTTACTGTTCAGAGAGAGGATACTTTTTTATGGGAAGACTTTACAGTCAGTGCCAAAATGTGGGCCTTTAAGGTTTACGGGCACCGATAATGTGAACTCTCTCCTTTAAAGCCAATAAAAATCTCCCTTTCCAATGTAACAAGTAACTCTATATGGAAGATGAATATAGTTGATCGGGTCAGGGAAGTCTTTTTAAAGAAAGCTGTGACCACTAGGGATACACAAAAAATGCCCCACTGGTGAATAAACTGCTCACTAGTGATTAAAAAAACTTCTTCACCCGCGGGAGAGTAGGAGAAGACCGTCTGTGATCTTCCCTGTGAGTACTGCCAGCCAGTGAAACGAATCTCACAACCCCAAACACTGTTTTACAAAACATCATTTCTTAAGTATACCTATATCACGACTAGACCCATCGCCAGGGACTTTTGTAAGGTCTGCCTTGACCACAGCGTCATTGAACGTGGAGGGTTTTTCTATATGCCAAAAACGTGAATATCATGACAGATATGTGTAAACCAAATCTACATTTCTACCGGGACACCCACAGAGCCCACCACCGCCCAACCATACCAGGAATGGTCCTTGCCATAGTGAGACCACATCAACAATATGGAAGTGCCTATATATGTGAAAACAGTCACCATAGGAGAAGCAACCTCAATGTCTGATGACAACAAAATCGAAGTCCTAACCATTGAGCAATCAGAATGTCATAATTGATCTGTCTACAAACCTCCATCAGTAGACTTCAAGCCCCCCAACCCTTCCCCCAAAAACAATTCAACGTGGGAATTCCCAAAACCTCGCTTCGTCATTGGACGATTTCAACAGCCATCGCTACTTAATGGGGCTACAATGAATTAAAAAGAAGAAAAGCTGTAGAAGAATGGATAGACAGTTAACGTCTACGCCTCCTTCACGACCTTAAGCTGCCGCCATCATTTCATAGCGGCCGTTGGAAGAGAGGTTAGAACCCTGATCTAGCTATTGTAGGCAAACTTCAACCTCTAACCTGTGTAGCAAGATGGTTCTGGATCCTGTCCCAATAACTCAACATCGACCAATCGGTATCCAAGTCAACGCGGCAGTAAGACCAAACAAAGTGTCTTTCTTAGGAAAATCCGACTAGCAAGGATTCACTGCATGACCTGGATCAGAACGTGAAGAGGCATTCTTCCGAAACCCATTGAAGGTTTAGTCTAAAAGATGAGAAAGGATTCGTGTTGAGTATCAGAGACCCTAATACATATGTTTATTTACGTAGCGGCCATGTTGACATGCCAATAGCCTTGCATGTGGGTAGGGTAGTCCGGGCGGTATCGATATATTATCGATAGCTGGTGGAATGGTACCGAACTAATAATCTTACATCCCCTTTTCTCAGAGTAACACACCATCAAAGCAAATACTCAAGTACACATGGAACTGTGGTAACATCTGAACCTGAAAGAGGTACTTGAAATGTATTACAGTAAGTAAGGATAAAATGTTCATTGTCCATTGGTGAATGTATGAAATTAAATTCACACATTTGCAATGTACTTAGACTTGATGAGTCTCTTCTTTGAGCGTCTCTCCAATAACTAATAACTCAGCTTTCATAATGCCCATTGCTGCCAACTGGTTTTATGGGGGATTCCAAAAGATGTTTTTTTTAACCCCCAAAAACCCTTGAAGTTAAGTTGGGATATTCGTTTTTTTGAATAAAACACTGAAAACAATTTTGATCTAAAAAAGCTGAAAACACAATGTTCAATACAAGGAAATTTCAGTGTCTTGTGACGAATACCAATTGAAACTCTAATCATGTGAAGATACAAGGAATGCTAACTCATTGCAATTCCTCTTGTTTCTTTCTAATGCTAGTTCAGTGTCTTCACATTTTCATAAACAACTTGCAATTTTCAGGTCCATCCAGGTTGTGATCATAAAAATTTCAACAAAATAATATAAAAAGAGAACTTAAATTTTAAACTAAATTAGTTGGAAAGCTATATTTTTACAATTGTTGATATGTAGTGATTATCTGTAATTTAAGATTTTAAGTACACTTTTTTCTTCTTAACCTGCTGTTGACCAAATATTTTACATGTTATTGCAATATCTGTGTTGTGTTAGCTGACTGCATAATTTGGGCATGTATACTCTTAAAATGAACTATAACACAAGACTTAAAACTTGCAGTCACTGTGTTAGTATTTTTCAAAGTCTTTTATCT
>JAMKCH010059198.1:0-53579 GCA_023653785.1 Ophioderma brevispina | reverse complement strand
CCGTAATCCTATTTTTTATTCCTTGTAGTTTGCAGCATATCTTATATCTTAGGCCTATCATTAGTTTATATTTTCTAAATATTAAACTATCTGCATCCGCGTAATTTTCGATATACTTTAATTTGTTTTTTCTTCTCAAAAACTACGTGCAGGATAACCGTAGTATCCGTACATACGACAATCCAAAAGAAAAAAACATGACGTGTTCTTGACGATTCTTTTTTTTCCCCACAACGTTTGCACTATAAGGCCAAGCCTGTTATGTGTCGCTACAGGCCATACGCGTTCTTAGCGGTGTATCGGCCCCGTTGCCACGCGTAACCACCGCTGCGTAACGCACCACGCATACTCGCCGCTTAGTAACACGTACAAACAAATCGTAATTTACCGTTTTTGCGTGACCGCATTAGAGGTTCATACGCGTAATCGCCGTTGGCACGCGTATCCACCCGTCGCCAAAGCCCACCACGGTACGCCGCTGCTTAGTAACGCGTACCAAACAAATGGTAATTACCGTAGTAACCAACCATATTTTCGCTAATGTTTCAGCCATTTCTGAACGGATTTCGTCCCAATATAGCCGAGAATCCGTCGGTATCCTCACGCAACTTTCATGCGAATTTGGCGCAATATGGATCAAATATTGACGGAGCCTTGTGTGCACAACAAACAGACATACATAATCCATTCAAACATTTAGCCAAATTATAGTATGACTAGCGGGAGGCCCGCGTTCGCGCGGTCCGTGTTGAGTAAAGGGAGCGATCACATATACTGAAGGGATCACTGAAGAAGTGACACATATGGCGAGGACCCACCGCAACCAACCAGTAACCCGGAACTTTAGGACTCCCCCGTGTCGCAAATTTGTGTATTTTTAACACTTTTAATATCTCAAATTCCCGTACCTGAATGTTAACTGAATATTTAATCCCGTCTAACTGCCGTAATATTTAGTTGTTTTTTCGTATTGTATTTAAAATAATAAAACTTCAATTATTTAATCCCGTATAAGTTAATTCCGTTTACTTTTTTCTCAAAAGTACTTTTTCTCAAAGTACTGTTTTTCTTAAAAGTACTCCCCGTGGGTAAGCCGTAGTTCCCGTATTTTCACATATTTTTCTCGTAATCCTAAAACTCCAAGTAAAAGTTCTCGCCACACCTGCGATGCCCTCCACCCACAGTCACAACATCCCGTATTCGTATTTTCTTATTCATCGAAGTTTGCAGCATATCTTATATCTTAGGCCTATATAGTTTATATTTTCTAAATATTAAAATATTTCATCCAAATATTCAGTATATTAATTTTTTTCTTCTCCAAAACTCCGTTGCAGGATAACCCGTAGTATCCATTACATACGACAAATCAAAAGCGAATAACATGTCTTGACGATTTCTTTTTTCCCCACACCGTTTGCACTATACAGCGCATTACAGCGTTCTACGCGTAATCGCCCTTTGCCACGACGATAACCACCCGTCGGCAACGCACCATACGCACACTCGCCGCTTAGTAACTCCGTACAAACAAAATGTAATGTTACCTGTTTTTGAGACGCATATAGCGTCTTAAGCGTAATGCCGTTGCCACGCGTAACACCCGCCCCGTAACGCACCACGCATACGCGCCGCTTATAACGCGTACAAACAAATGGTAATTTACCGTAGCAACCGACCATATTTTCGCTAATTTTTCAGCCATTTCTGAACGGATTTCGTCCAAATATATGCGCTAATCCGTCCGGTATCCTCACGCACCTTTCATGCGAATTTGGCGCAATATGGATCGAAATTGACGGAGCCTTTTGTGCACAAACAAACATACATACATACATACATACATACATCAAACATTAGCCAAATTATAGTATGATAATGTGTTTTGAATAATACACTATAGGTATACACTACAGACATTTTCAATAGGCATATACTGCGGACATTTTCAATTACTATACATGTACCAATAATAAAGTAGGTATACACTACAGGCATTTTCAATAGGCATATACTGCGGACATTTTCAATTACTATACATGTACCAATAATAAAGTAAGGAATACACTATAGGTATACACTACAGACATTTTCAATAGGCATATACTGTGGACATTTTCAATTACAATACATGTACCAATAATAAAGTAAGGAATACACTATAGGTATACACTACAGGCATTTTCAATAGGCATATACTGCGGACATTTTCAATTACAATACATGTACCAATAATAAAGTAGGGTATACACTACAGACATTTTCAATAGGCATATACTGTGGACATTTTCAATTACAATACATGTACCAATAATAAAGTAGGGTATACACTACAGACATTTTCATAGGCATATACTGCGGACATTTTTAATTACAATACATGTACATGTTTGGAACTTGACATCAAAGAATATGAACGCCCTGCTTAACAGTGCATAATTATGTTCTGTAGATGTGACTGTCATGCATGAATTCAGATTGAAATGCAAGAATAGAAGGCACATTACAGGTAACAATAATAAAGTAGAACATACACGGCAGACATTTTCAATAGACCTTTTCAAAACGAAGTTTACCGAACATGTCGGTGCAGCACTTAAGCATTTTTGGCTTTGTGCTAAACTAGTGAGCGCTTGCGGATGTACGCGAGCACATCAGGACACTCACATACATTGTACTTTGCTCCGAACGGTTTTGATGTTTATTTGAAAAGGTCTATTAAATGTACCAATAATAAAATAAGGCATATGCAGCAGACATTTTCAATTACATGTACCAATAATAAAGTAGGGCATACACTGCAGATATTTTCAATTAATAATGTAGGCTTTACACTGCAGATATTTTCAATTAAAAACGTAGGCTATACATTGCAAACATTTTCTATTAGATGTACCAATAATAAAGCAGGGCATACACAGATATTTTCAATTACATGTACCATTAATAAAGTAAGGCATACACTGCAAACATTTTCAATTACATGTTCCAAAAATAAAGTAGGGCATACACAGCAGACATTTTCAATTACAGTAAGGCATAAACAGCAGACATTTTCAATTACATGTACCAATAATAAAATAAGGCATACACTGCAGACACTAAGTTTACCGAACATGATGACCCCGATAAGCATCTTAACGGGTCATCACACGCAACTGTATGGTGCAGCACTAATGCTTATTTCGCCTTTACATAATGCACGGAACTGGCAAGTGCTTGTAAATATACGCAGGCATATAAGGACGCTACATTGCATTTTGCTCCAAACATTTTCAATGTTTATTTGAAAAGGTCTATTACAAGTACCAATAATAAAGTAGGGAAAACACTACAGACATTTTCAATAGGCATATACTGCGGACATTTTCAATTACAATACATGTACCATTAACAAAGTAGGGTATAACTACAGACATTTTCAATAGGTATATACTGCGGACATTTTCAATTACAATACATGCACCAATAATGTACCAAGTACGGTATGCACTACAGACATTTTCAATAGGCATATACTGCGGACATTTTCAATTACAATACGTGTACCAGTAATAAAGTAGGGTATACACTACAGACATTTTCAATAGGCATATACTGTGGACATCTTCAATTACATTACATGTAGGCTACCAATAATAAAGTAGGGTATACACTACAGACATTTTCAATAGGCATATACTGTGGACATTTTCAATTACATTACGTGTACCAGTAATAAAGTAGGGTATACACTACAGACATTTTCATATTCATATTTTCATATTTCATATTCTTTATTTCCATAACCATTTAAAATAAACAAAGATATAAACAAACTATACAGGCAAGATACGGATTAATACAAACGATACGGAGGACTGATCAAAAGGCCAATAAGGCCAGAAGCGACCAACCCTAAAAAAACATTATACACGAATTAAACATCAAAATGCTAACATCAAAATACAAAATAATGAACATCAACAAGTTGACTGTCACCATCACACAAGACGAACAGTGCTCAAACTCACTTATATAAACTTATTAGCTCATGCTTGTATTTACTGCGAAAGTGCCTAATCGAATTTGATTTTTTAATGTTATTTCAATAGGCATATACTGTGGACATCTTCAATTACAATACATGTAGGCCTACCAATAATAAAGTAGGGTATACACTACAGACATTTTCAATAGGCATATACTGTGGACATTTTCAATTACATTACGTGTACCAGTAATGAAGTAGGGTATACACTACAGACATTTTCAATAGGTATATACTGCGGACATTTTCAATTACATGTACCAATAATAAAGTAGGGTATACACTACAGACATTTTCAATAGGCATATACTGCGGACATTTTCAATTACAATGCATGTACCAGTAATAAAGTAGGGTATACACTACAGCCATTTTCAATAGGCATACAGGCTGTCCCAAAAAAATGTTAACACTCGGGACACAGGCATTTTGTACAAAACTAAAGTATACATGGATCTTTGTTTGGCATGCTCTTAAAGCCAAGTAAATAAGCTTTTATTTGCCGTTTATTTCATTTCAATACGATATGTAGAACAAAAGATATGATTCGTCAAAAAGAGTGCAAATTCGGATTGGTCCGATTTGCATTAATTACATTTCATAGATTACGGGAAACATGTTTTTTTTGTAAGATATTCAAAATTTAGTTATTGATTGGGTTATTGATTGGCTATTCAACCTGCTGAAGATATTGATAATCCCTCTTGAACTTCATTATTTTAAATAAAGCGTGAACATTGTCAGCAATATTCTGTATTTTTCAAAAAATAATCAGCCAGTTCACTTTCATTAGCAGACATCAAATCGCTCAAAATTACACAGAATGCTAAACCAAACCAAATTAAAATAACCAAACATTCATACCAGACTCTTCCTTGCTGAAGAGTATATAAAACTCTGAATTCCAAAGAGAATCTCTGATTCTGTAGACAGAATAAACAACAAAAACACATAAACAAACAAAAAGAAGGAGAAACCTCTGATAATAGGCCTACATGGACTCATGAAGCAGGCAGAATTGGAAATAAAGACACCAGTACCAGGCTAAACAGACCCGTAACAGACCAAAATGGCAAACTCAAGTCAACGTTTCTCTTGTTAGCTGAGCCGTTGTGGTAGATCCAAAAATGAGAGCTTGGTAAAACACAGTAATAGGAAACACAAAGCATCTCTTTAATAGAAAAACACGGCAAGATCTATTTGTTTTCCTTTTAAGATGGCAAGAAGATGTGCTATGAAGTCAAGTGTATTCATGTTGCGTCATGCATTTCAAGTGCCGAAAGGTGGAAATCGGACCAAGCTGATCTTGCCCTCTCATAATTGATGAAGCATGTCTTTTGTTCTAAGTATCGGATTGGAATGAAATAAATGGCAAATTAAAGCTTACTTTATTGGCTTGAAAAAGATACCAAACAACGACCCATGCGTACTTTTCGTAGTATCAAAATTCCTTTGTCCCGAGTGTTAACATTTTTTTGGGACAGCCTGTATACTGTGGACATTTCAATTACAATACATGTACCAGTAATAAAGTAGGGTATACACTGAAACATTTTCAATTACATAGGCATACACTGTAGATATTTTATCGTCATTATACAAGCTCTGTCACTAGTTTGTATTTGTGAAGTCTCTGCTTACAATGCTTAGAACATAAGTGTTACACTTTCCCAGACCTTACCACCTGGTCAAATTTTACACTTCAGTGCTTGCTTACAATGTATGACGGAAATGTTACACTATACAAATCCTACCACTGTTTCAGGTTTGAGAAGTCCTTGATTGAAATGCTGGTAACAGAAATGATAATATTATAAATGTCTTGCCACTGATTTGGATTTGTGAAATACCTGCTTATGTGCTACAATGAAAATGTTACTGTACACAAGTCCTACCTCTACAAATTGTATGAAACATTCAGCTACAATGTTCATTACTGAAATCTTCAGCTATACAAGTCCTACTACTGGATGGTTGTGGAATCCCTAATGGCGTAGCTTGTATTACAATTTGTCCTGTGAGTGCAATAAGGTCCTAAGTGTAATAGCTGCCATGTGATACATCTGTGTGCTGCCATGTATTAGGATAACTCTCTATTTCTTTCCTACCACTAGTTCAAGGTTATGAAATCCTTAATATAATACTCAAACACTGCCATTTTACCATGTACACGTTTTACCACTAGGTCACATTTGTGAAATCCCTAGTTACAATATGTCCATAGCAGCCATTTTACCCTTTACAATTAGCTCAATTTGGTGGAATCTGTTGTTACAATGCTTATATTCATAGCAGCAGTTTGATGGAATCTGTAGTTAAAATGCTTATATTCATGGCAGCAAATTTACCCTGTTCAAGTCGTTCAACTACATTTGTGAAATCTAGTTACAATACTCAAAACACATTTGTGAAATCCCAAGTTACAATCATTTTAGAAAGACCCTTTACTCACAACAGCAATTTTACCTGTACAATTTGTACAACTTTATGAAATCCATAGTTTCAATCAATGCTTATAATATTTTACCCTGTAAAAGTATTATTATTATTACTGTACTATTTATCAAAATATATCTTTTACACGACATACGCATGCGGTATCCACAAGGGGCGGGGCTTAGCAGTCGATCACACAATCCAATTTAACGCGCATCACGCTTAAAGTATGCTTATCTTGTAAAAGGTACTTTGAGAAAAAGTATAGTTCACATACATGACATCCCAAGTATAAATATTCATAAATTCATAAGAGTAATTTCCAATTGTTAATTTATTATCCTTCAGGTCTGAAATGCCCAGTTGCAATACTCAAAACATTAACTTGAACCTGTACAAGTCCTACCACTACACTCAGGCTCATAATTTCTTGGACAGTTTAGAACGTACGCCGGCTTCCCCACCAAAACGGCGCACCACTGATTTGCACACAGACGCTGAACACGCAATGATCAACGCGCACGTTTGTTATGTCCAAGAAATTATGAGCCAGAGTGTAGTTTGAGATCCTTAGTTACAATGTTCATTGCAGCAATTTCACCTTGTACAAATCCTACACCAGTTCACATTTGTGAAATCCTTGGTTCCAATGCTCCTGTACCAATTTGTTGAATACATAGGTACAGTGCTCATAACTGTAAGAACAATTATTTTAACCTGTACCAGTACAGGTCTTTCCTGCCACTGGTTCCAATTTGTGAAATTATACCCGCTTGCGTAGCAAGGGCGGGTTTATTGTGCTCCTTGTGATGATGATTCTTCTTCTTCTTCATCAAACACCTAGGTTGTAAGCCGATAGCTCCAAAACTACAAAAGCCCTAGTGCCCCCACTTGGCACAATGATAGCCCATGGCCCTCTCTAGTGCCTTTGGGCAACCTCGACCCCAGAGATCAAAGGTCACGGGCTACATAGGCCAATATGTGAAAACCTATTATGACATCTAGCACCGTAACTACAATTGTGCTAAAGCCCCAACCTGGCACAATGATAGCCCCTGACCCCTCTAGGGCTTCTGACCAATCTCGATCCCAGAGGTCAAAGGTCACTGGCTACATAGGCCAATATGTGAATCATCAAGCACAAAGTTGTAAGGTGCTAGCTCCAAAACTACAAAGTCCCTAGAGCCCCACTTGGCACAATGATAGCCCATGGCCCCCTCTAGTGCCTTTAGGCAACCTCGACCCCAGAGATCAAAGGTCACAAGCTACATAGGCCAATATGTGAAAACTTATTATGGCATTTAGCTCCGTAAATACAATTGTGCTAAAGCCCCAACTTGACACATATTGATAGCCAATGAGCCCCTCTAGTGCCTCTGACCAATCTCGACCCCAGAGGCCAAAGGTTACAGGCTACATAGCCCAATATGTGAAACACTATTATGGCATATACCTCCGTAAACTTCAATGGCCAAAGAGCCCCCTACTTGGCACAATGATAGACAATTCACGATCCATTGAAGTGCCTTTGGCCAATCTCGACCCAAGAGGTCAAAGGGCATGCCCACCACAAACAAGCGGGTAAGCCGTATTTGCGTGCAAATATACGGCTGTCTAGTTCTTCTTCATCAAACACCAAAGTTGTAAGCCTCTAGCTCTAAAACTACGAAGGCCCTAGAACCCCCACTTGGCACAATGATAGCCCATGACCCCCTCTAGTACCTTCCGGCAATCTCGACCCCAGAGGCCAAAGGTCGCGAGCTATATAGGCCAATATGTGAAATGTATTATGCCTCTAGCTCCGTAACTACAAAGGCCCTAGAGCCCCCACTTGGCACAATGATAGCCCCTGACCCCCTCTAGTGCCTGGGACCAATCTCGACCCCAGAGGTCAAAGGTCACGGGCTACATAGCCCAATATGTGAATCATCAAGCACAAAGTTGTAAGGGGCTAGCTCTAAAACTACAAGGCCCTAGAGCCCCCACTTGGCACAATGATAGCCCATGACCCCCTCTAGTGCCTTTGGGCAACCTCGACCCCAGAGGCCAAAGGTCACAAGCTACATAGGCCAATATGTGAAAACCTATTATGGCATCTAGCTGCATAACTACAACTGTCCTAAAGCCCCGACTTGGCACAATGATAGCCCATGACCCCCTCTAGTGCCTTGGGCCAATCTCGACCCCAGAGGGCAAAGGTCACGGGCTACAAAGGCCAATATGTGAAAACATAATATGGCACCTACTTACGCACCTACCACCGCAACTACAATGGCCCTAAAGCCCCCACTTGGCACAATGATAGCCCATTTCCCCCTCTAGTGCCTTGGGCCAATCTCGACCCCAGAGGTCAAAGGTCACAAGCTACATAGTCCCACCACAAACAAGTGGGTAAGTCATATTTGTGTGCAAATATAGGGCAGTCTAGATAATCTGCTTCTTCTTCTTCATCTTCATCAAACACCAAAGTTGTAAGCCTCTAGCTCCAAAACTACAAAGGCCCTAGAGCCCCCACTTGGTACAATGATAGCCCATAACCCCCTGTAGTGCCTTTGGGCAACCTCGACCCCAGAGGTCAAAGGTCGAGCTATATAGGTCAATATGTAAAAACCTATTATGGCATCTAGCTCCAAAACTACAAAGGCCCTAGAGCCCCCACTTGGCACAGTGATAGCCCCTGACCCCCTCTAGTGCCTGGGACCAATCTCGACCCCAGAGGTCAAAGGTCACGGGCTACATAGGCCTATATATAAATCATCAAACACAAAGTTGTAAGCCTCTAACTCCAAAACTACAAAGGCCTAGAGCCCCCACTTGGCACAATGAAAGCCCATGACCCCCTCTAGTGCCTTGGGCCAATCTCGACCCCAGAGGCCAAAGGTCACAAGCTACATAGGCCAATATGTGAAAACCTATTATGGCATCTAGCTCCATAACTGCAATTGTCCTAAAGCCCCGACTTGGCACAATGATAGCCCATGACCCCCTCTAGTGCCTCTGACCAATCTCGACCCCAGAGGTCAAAGGTCACAGGCTACATAAGCCAATATGTGAAAACTTATTATGGCATTTAGCTCCGTAAATACAATTGTGCTAAAGCCCCAACTTGACACATATTGATAGCCAATGAGCCCCTCTAGTGCCTCTGACCAATCTCGACCCCAGAGGCCAAAGGTTACAGGCTACATAGCCCAATATGTGAAACACTATTATGGCATATACCTCCGTAAACTTCAATGGCCAAAGAGCCCCCTACTTGGCACAATGATAGACAATTCACGATCCATTGAAGTGCCTTTGGCCAATCTCGACCCAAGAGGTCAAAGGGCATGCCCACCACAAACAATCGGGTAAGCCGTATTTGCGTGCAAATATACGGCTGTCTAGTTCTTCTTCATCAAACACCAAAGTTGTAAGCCTCTAGCTCTAAAACTACAAAGGCCCTAGAGCCCCCACTTGGCACCATGATAGCCCATGACCCCCTCTAGTACCTTCCGGCAATCTCGACCCCAGAGGCCAAAGGTCGCGAGCTATATAGGCCAATATGTGAAATGTATTATGCCTCTAGCTCCGTAACTACAAAGGCCCTAGAGCCCCCACTTGGCACAATGATAGCCCCTGTCCCCCTCTAGCACCTCTGACCAATCTCGACCCCAGAGGTCAAAGGTCACGGGCTACTTAGGCCAATATGTGAATCATCAAGCACAAAGTTGTAAGGGGCTAGCTCTAAAACTACAAAGGCCCAAGAGCCCCCCACTTGGCACAATGATAGCCCATGACCCCCTCTAGTGCCTTTGGGCAACCTCGACCCCAGAGGCCAAAGGTCACAAGCTACATAGGCCAATATGTAAAAACATTATGGCATCTAGCTGCATAACTACAACTGTCCTAAAGCCCCGACTTGGCACAATGCTAGCCTCTGACGCCCACTAGAGCCTCTGGCCAATCTCGACCCCAGAGGGCAAAGGTCACGGGCTACAAAGGCCAATATGTGAAAACATAATATGGCACCTACTTACGCACCTACCACCGCAACTACAATGGCCCTAAAGCCCCCACTTGGCACAATGATAGCCCATTTCCCCCTCTAGTGCCTTGGGCCAATCTCGACCCCAGAGGTCAAAGGTCACAAGCTACATAGTCCCACCACAAACAAGTGGGTAAGTCATATTTGTGTGCAAATATAGGGCAGTCTAGATAATCTGCTTCTTCTTCTTCATCTTCATCAAACACAAAGTTGTAAGCCTCTAGCTCCAAAACTACAAAGGCCCTAGAGCCCCCACTTGGTACAATGATAGCCCATAACCCCCTGTAGTGCCTTTGGGCAACCTCGACCCCAGAGGTCAAAGGTCGAGCTATATAGGTCAATATGTAAAAACCTATTATGGCATCTAGCTCCAAAACTACAAAGGCCCTAGAGCCCCCACTTGGCACAATGATAGCCCCTGACCCCCTCTAGTGCCTGGGACCAATCTCGACCCCAGAGGTCAAAGGTCACGAGCTACATAGGCCTATATATAAATCATCAAACACAAAGTTGTAAGCCTCTAACTCCAAAACTACAAAGGCCCTAGAGCCCCCACTTGGCACAATGAAAGCCCATGACCCCCTCTAGTGCCTTGGGCCAATCTCGACCCCAGAGGTCAAAGGTCACGAGCTACATAGGCCAATATGTGAAAACCTATTATGGCATCTAGCTCCATAACTGCAATTGTGCTAAAGCCCCCACTTGGCACAATGATAGCCCATGACCCCCTCTAGTGGCTTCGGCCAATCTCGACCCCAGAGGTCAAAGGTCACAGGCTACATAAGCCAATATGTGAAAACATATGGCTCCTACCTCCGTAACTGCAATGGCCCTAAAGCCCCTCCCCCCCCCCCCCCCCCCTTGGCACAATGATAGCCCATGACCCCCTCTAGTGCCTTCGGCCAATCTCGACCCCAGAGGTCAAAGGTCACAAGCGACCATAGGCCTACCACAAACAAGCGGGTAAGCCGTATTTGCGGCAAAATAGGGCTGTCTAGTTCCTAGTTACAATGCTCATAGCAGCAATTATGCCCTATACAAATCCTACACTAGTTTACTTTTGTGAAATCCCTTACAATGCCCAATTATACCATATACAAATCCTACACTAGTTTACTTTTGTGAAATCCCTAGTTACAATGCTCAATACATATTTGTGAAATCCACAGGTACAATGCTTATAGCAATAATTTAAAGTTGTACATGTATTGTCCTTAGTTCAGGTTAATCAAACAGCCATTTTAACCCGGCCGTACACATGTTTTATCACTAAACCACTTTTGTGAAATCTCTAGTTGCAATGCACATATCAGTGAGTTTACCTTGAACAAGCTTATTACTAGTTAATTTTGTGAAGTTCGAGTTACAATGCTCATATTTGTGAAACCAATTTTAAAGGAGCATTTTGTGATCCACAACCTTGTCCACCGACATGCCTAAAAAAAGTTGAGATTTTTAATCATCTGAACCGTTAGCCTTAGTTATCCCTGTGTAACTAATCCTTTGTGCAAATTCGGTCAGATCTGTAATAAATTCGCAATTTTGTATTTTCTATCTGTAAACAGACAGAAATTACAGCACAGTGGCCTATGGGACCATGGGAAACAAGCAATTACTCGTAACACAAAACCTACTAGTTCTGACTTGTGAAAGTTACAATATTAATAACAGTATTATTAAATTGTGCATATATAATTTGTGAAATTGTCCTAGTTACAATTTAAAATTTAACAAGACTATGTATTACCCTCAGTACAGTGAAATCCCTAGTTACAATACTTAGAAAACATAATCAATAGCAGATTTTTTACCCTAGGTACAAGTCCTATCACTAATTCAAGTTTGTGAAATTTATAGTTACATTGCATTACAGCAACACAATACTCAAAACAGCAACATTATCATGTACAAATCCTACCACTAGTTCAGGTTCATACTTACAGGCCTCAAAAGTCTACTTACAGTACTCAAAACAACAATTTTATGTGTACAAGTCATACTACTTAATTTGTGAAATTTCCTGCTGCAATGATCATAGCAGAAAATTTACCTTGCAAAAATCTACACTAGTTCACATTAGTGAAATCTCTAGTTTAAACAGCAGGTTTAGTCTATTATACAAGCAATACACTAGTTCATATTTGTGAAATCCTAGCTAAAATAATAACAATCATGTATAAGTTATTTTATTGTACAGAAATTATGTTACCCGTACAGTTGCAGCAAATAAATTGTGGCCAGCGTGGAACACTTGGCACACTCGTAGTAACGCGGTTAATGTATGGGCGTATTTACGCAGTTCTGTAAATGGGATGCAAGTACGTACGCTGTGTCTTACGCTGAACGCTTTGTATACGCGCCAGATGTGTAATACGCTGGCCACGATTCTTCTGCGGGGACTGTAGTTTGGGTAATGTGAAATCCTAGTTACAATAACTCAAAACAGCAATCTACATTGCACCAGTGTTTCCACCAGTTCTAACTTGTGAAAACCCTAGTTACAATACTCAGTACAGCAATTTTACATTGTACCAGTGTTTCCACCAGTTCTGATTTGTGAAATCCATAGTTACAATACTCAAAACAGCAATTTTACATTGTACCAGTGTTTCCACCAGTTTTGATTTGTGAAATCCTGAGTTACAATGCTCAGTACATCAATTCTATATTGTACCAGTTTCCAAAAGCTCTAATTTGTGAAATCCCTATAGTTGGGTCATTTGGAGCAATTCCGTGACCATGGAGAGTAGAGCATCATTTCTCAGTGGATTTATCTTCTATGAAGGTTAATGAACAAATTTAGCATTTCCACCAGTTCTGATAAATTCGTGAAATCCCTAGTTACAATACTCAGTACAGCAATTTTACATTGTACCAGTGTTTCCACCAGTTCTGAATTGTGAAATCCCTAGTTACAATATTAAAAACAGCAATTTTACCAGTGTTTCCACCAGTTCTGATTTGTGAAATCCCTAGTTACAATACTCAAAACAGCAATTTTACATTGTACCAGTGTTAACACCAGTTCTGATTTGTGAGATCCCTAGTTACAATACTCAACAGCAAAATTTATACATTCTACTAGTGTTTGTGCCAGTTTTGATTTGTGAAATCCCAAGTTACAATACTCAAAACAGCAATTTTACATTGTACCAGTGCTTCCACCAGCTCTGATTTGTGATTTCCCAAGTTACAATACTCAAAACAGCAATAATTTTATATTGTAACAGTGTTTCCACCAGCTCTGATTTGTTAAATCCGTAGTTACAATGCTCAGTACAGTAATTTTACATTGTACCAGTGTTTCCACTACTTCTGATTTGTGAAATTCCTAGTTACAATATTCAAAACAGCAATTTACATTGTACAAGTGTTTCCACCAGTTCTGATATGTGAAATCCTGAGTTACAATACTCAGTACAGCAATTTTACATTGTACCAGTGTTTCCAAAAGTATTGATTTGTGAAATCAGTCACAATACTCAAAATGGTAATTTACATTGATCAGTGTTTCCACCAGTTCCGAATTGTGATATCTCTAGTTACAAAACTCAAAACAGCAATTTCACATTGTGTCAGTGTTTCCACCAGTTCTGATTTGTGAAATCCCTAGTTAAAATACTCAAAACAGCATTTTACATTGTATCAGTGTTTCCACCAGTTCTGATTTGTGAAATCCCTAGTTACAATGTTCAAAACAGCAATTTACATTGTACAAGTGTTTCCACCAGTTCCGATATGTGAAATCCTTAGTTAGTTAAACCAAAAGTCGACGCCCTTTTCAAATCGGTTTTGGTCCCCGTCAACGGGGGTGTCCGGATACACCTCACACTCAGCAACACTGCTGTGTGAGAGGATTTATTGGAGCAAAAGATAATTGACCGGATGCCCTTCCTGACGCCAATCCACAGTTTTCGGCAGTGGGCCTAGCCTTTGGGCAACTTTGCCCACCATACAAAGCAGCATGTGCTGGATGGCCGCCAAGCTCTCCAGAGCTGACGCCCTTGTAGGTAGATCTTCTTTTTCATTCTACCAGGGTAACCAGCTACCCTCCTCATCAGATTACAATGTTCAAAACAGCAATTACATTGTACAAGTGTTTCCACCAGTTCCGATATGTGAAATCCTTAATTAGTTACAATACTCAGTACAGCAATTTTACATTGTACCAGTGTTTCCACCAGTTCTGATTTGTGAAATCCATAGTTACAATACTCAAAACAGCAATTTTACATTGTACCAGTGTTTCCACCAGTTTTGATTTGTGAAATCCTGAGTTACAATGCTCAGTACATCAATTCTCTATTGTACCAGTTTCCAACAGCTCTAATTTGTGAAATCCCTATTATAGTTGGGTCATTTGGAGCAATTCCGTGACCATGGAGAGTAGAGCATCATTTCTCAGTGGATTTATCTTCTTTGAAGGTTAATGAACAAATTTAGCATTTCCACCAGTTCTGATAAATTTGTGAAATTCCTAGTTACAATGCTCAAAACAGCAATTTTACATTGTACCAGTGTTTGTGAAATCCCTAGTTACAATACTCACAACATCAATTTTACATAGTATCAGTATTTCCACCAGTTATTTGTGAAATCTTAGTTACAATACAACAGCAATTTTACATAGTATGAGGGTTTACACCAGTTCTAATTTGTGAAATCCGTAGTTACAATACTCACAATGGCAATTTCACATAGTATCAGTGTTTACACCAGTTCTAATTTGTGAAATCCTAGTTACAATACTCAAACAGCAATTTTACATTGTATCAGTGTTTACGACCACTTCTAATTGTCCCCGCCAAACAAGTTCGGAACGGGGACTACAAAATGAGCAGCGGCCGTCCGTCCGTTCGTTCGTCCGTTCGTCTGTGATAAAAATGTTAACCCATGTTGTATATGATTTATCTGGAGTTCCGTAAGGGCAACAATGATGTAACTTGGGGAAAGAAGCGGGTTGATGAGTTCTTGACCTGATTAGATTTTGGGCCTAAAATATGCTAATTAAGTATCTAATTTGCATAATTTATGAAAATTATCCTGCAAGGCCTGTGTACAAGTTTTCTGGAGTTCCGTAAGGCATATAATGATGTACCTTGGTGGAAGGAAGCGGGCTGAAGAGTTCTCGACCTGATTAGATTTTGGGCGTATTTTGGGTAAATTGAGTATGCAAGTGAGCTAATTAATATGCAAAATCAGCGTAATTGCTATATTTTTGACACTGTACTTTGGATACCCAAAATTCCTGCGCTGCATGAAAGCCTATCATGGGCCACATCTTTTTTGCAATTTGAAAGTATGTGATATATGCGGCTTAGGTATGCAAATGAGCTAATTAAATATGCATAATTGCTATATCTCTGAAACGGTACGTAGGATATGCAAAATTCCTGCGCTACATGAGACTACTATGCCATAGGGGAGGGGGTGGGGTGTTGGGGAGTGATATATGCGGCTTAGGTATGCAAATGAGCTAATTAAATATGCATAATTGCTATATCTCTGAAACGGTGAAATTCTTAGTTAACAATACTCGCAACAGCAATTTTGCATAGTACCAATGTTTCCACCAGGTCTGATTTGTGAAATCCTAGTTACAATGCTCACAACAGCAATTTTACATGTCAGTGTTTACACCAGTTCTAATTTGTGAAATCCTAGTTACAATACAACAGCAATTGTACATAGAAATGGTGTAAACACTGATACTAATTTGTGAAATCCTTAGTTACAATACTCACAACAGCAATTTTACATAGTATCAGTGTTTACGACCAGTTCTAATTTGTGAAATCCTAAGTTACAATACTCGCAACAGCAATTTTATATAGTATCAGTGTTTACGACCAGTTCTAATTTGTGAAATCCTTATGCCCATGATATACTTGCCGTCGCAGCGTGCGACTGTAAAATCGCTAGTGAAAAAACGCTCGAAGCATTTTGTCAATCGCTTCCAGCGTCAAAGTCGCTGGGAGGGTCTGAGCGACTGAGTTGAATTCAAGTCAACTGGCTTGCGTCAAGTCGCTTGGGTATGCTAGCGACTTATTGATTAGATATCAACAGTCGCTTTTCCAATAAGCGACGGAAGTGATGTCATAAAAAAACTGCTACGCTCCTTGCGACTGTAGTATATCATGGGCATTAGTTACAATACTCAAAACAGCAAATTTACATTGTATCAGTGTTTACGACCAGTTCTAATTTGTGAAATCCTTAGTTACAATACTCACAACAGCAATTTTATATAGTATCTGTGTTTACGACCAGTTCTAATTTGTGAAATCCTTAGTTACAATACACACAGCAGCAATTTATATAGTATCAGTGTTTACACCAGTTCTAATTTGTGAAATCCTTAGTTACAATATTCACAACAGCAATTTTACCTAGTATCAGTGTTTACACCAGTTCTAATTTGTGAAATCCTAGTTACAATACTCAAAACAGCAATAATTTTACATAGTATCAGTGTTTACACCAGTTCTAATTTGTGAAATCCTTGGTTACAATATTCACAACAGCAATTTTATATAGTATCTGTGTTTACGACCAGTTCTAATTTGTGAAATCCTTAGTTACAATACTCACAACAGCAATTTTACATAGTATCAGTGTTTACACCAGTTCTAATTTGTGAAATCCTTAGTTACAATATTCACAACAGCAATTTTACATAGTATGAGTGTTTACACCAGTTCTAATTTTATTTTTTGAAGTCCTTAGTTACAATACTCACAACAGCAATTTTACATAGTATCAGTGTTTACACCAGTTCTAATTTGTGAAATCCTTAGTTACAATATTCACAAGAGCAATTTTACATAGTATCAGTGTTTACACTGGTTTTGCAAATTTGCAAAATACATACAATGCTTAATCTTGACAGCAAGTCCCATCACTAGTTCTGATTTATGAAGTCCCTAGTTACAATGCTTTTGTTCAGGTTCATCTAGTTACAGTACTCAAAACAGCAATTCTACATGTGCAAGTCATACTTCTTTTTTCCAATTTGTAAAATCCCCTAACTACAATGATCATAGCAGTAATTTTACCTTCTAAAAGTCTGACATTAGTTCACATTTGTAAAATCCCTAGTTACCAATACAGCAATTTTAACCTATACAAGCAATACTCATAAATACTCATAACAGCCATTGTGCATGTGTTACCCTTAGTTTGGTTATGTCAAATCCCTAGTTAAAATACACAAAATATAGCTTTTTTTCTTTGTACCAGTACAGTGTTTCCACCAGTTCCAAATTGTGAAATTCCTAGTTACAATGCTCATAGCAGCATCTAAAGGCTCAGTCACACACACAGCCGATTTTTTGCTAGAAAACCACTTCCAGACTGGTGCCGATTGGCCAATTTTCGAAAATCGTGAGCAGTTTTTCTTTTTCATGTGTAGTTCTGGCAAGGTCTGGGCCCGTTCTGTAAAGTCGTCTGTAGTCTTACCCATTATTTGCTAGAAAACCGCTTCCAGACTGCTCAAGACTGGTGCCGATTGGCCAGTTTTCGAAAATCGTGAATAATTTTCCTTTTTCAGGTGTAGTTTTGGCCAAGTCTAGGACTGTCCTGTACAGTCTTCTGCAGTCTTGTGTGGTCGGGAGCACACGGCAAATGTGAAAAAAACCGCCACGATTTTTTCTTGCAGCTTAAAAAAATCGGGGCGGGTTTTGGAATCGGGAAGGTTGGCTTGAACACATGAGCGGTTTGGAAGCGGTAGCCGATGAGTTGGTGCGCATCATGAGTGGTTGTGTGCAGTTGGAAAGTGGTCGGCAATGAGTCTGCTCCAAGCGGGAGAGAAAATGCAAGCCAACTGGACATGTTGAATCGGCGACTAAACTCGGCGACTACAGAAGATAAGTCGCGACTTGAAGTCTTGGCAGCAACTTGTGCTGTCGTGTTAAGGTCTGCGACTGATTGAGAACTGAACAAGTGACATGCTTGATCGCCTACTGCTCGGCGATTGAGCATCTCTTGTCTTGTAATTTGAACAAGACTGCAGCCGATTTGGAAAGAAATGTGGTCTTGTGTAGTTGGGAAGAGGTTGGGTCGCGTCGCGGGTTGTCTTCATGTGACTGGACCTTTCTTGGCGTCAACAACTCGGCGACCAATCGCCGAGCAGTCTTGACAGCGACATGTCACAACTTGTGCCGTCGTTTCAAGGTCGGCGACAAATCGGGGACTGAACAAGTGGCGTCGCCAATTAAACCTGCTGGATCTTGTTGATTCAATGATGCTGTCGCCTACTGCTCGGCGTTTCAGCATCCCTTGTCTCGTTGACGACGGGGATACTCGCAGACTAATCATCCCTGGTCGGGATAAAAATTGTAAATTTTGCAAGTTTGAACAAGACTGTAGCCGATTTTGAAAAAAATGCGGTCTTGTGTAGTCGGGAAGTGGTTGGGTCTGGAGCTGTCTTCTGTGTGACTATACCTTAAAAGTCTGCCACTAGTTAAGATTTTTATATTTCATAGTTACAATGCTTGTAATCAATACAGCAATTTACCCTGTATAACAAGTTCATGTTTGAGAAATTCATAGTTACAATACTCACAACATCATCTTTATCATGTGCAAGGCCTACCGCTAGTGCAGGTGTATTGAAGGCCCAAGTTAGAGTACTCATCACAAGTCAGAACTTCTTCTGATTTGTAAAATCTTAGTTAAAATGCTCATGGCAGCAATTACCTGTACTGTAGTCTGTGTCTCTATCTCTGTGCAGTGACGTCAGCGCGAGATTTGTTGGTCGCAAGAGTAAATCGCTCGCGCTGACTTGAAGTGATGGCGATTTTATGCGCATGCACAAAGATGGCATTTCTTGACGCGGGCGTAAATGTTATGACATTACTGCACGGAGGAAGAGACACGGACTATAGTTCACACAAATTGTGAAATCACCAGTTACAATGCTCGTAATAGGAACTTAACCCTGTAGAAGATGTTTTAACACTAGTTCATATTTGTGCCATATTTACAACAAGCATAACAACATTTGTAGCCTAGATACAAGTCCTACCTCTAGTTCAAATAGTGAAATCCATAGTTACATTATTCATACAGCAATTTTACCTGGTAGAAGTCTGAACCACATGCTTGTTCACATTTATAAGAACTCTAATTACAACAATCATAACAACAATTCATGCACTCTCTACAAATCATACCTCTAGTTCAGGTTTGTGAAATCCCTGGTTACAAAACTCATGGTTAATATGAAATTACTGAAGAGGTAGAAAAATTAATCATTTGAAATCACTAGTTACAGTGCTCATAACAGCAGTTTTACCCTATACAAACGGTACTACTAGTTCACATTTGTAAAATCCCCAGTTACAATGCCCGGTAAGTAGTTCCTGGGTTTGTTCTCCAGAAGTCAATTTGAACTGAAATTCATTCCCACAATTCATTGGGCATATTGTACAATATTAGATATAGTTTGGAATTTAATCCATCTATTTTGTTATGCAATATACCCATTGCATTGTGGGAATGAATTTTGGTAAAAATTGACTTCCAAAGAACCAACCCAGGAAATGGATATTTTACCCTATCAAATCCTACTACTAGTTCAAATTTCAGGACTACTAAAATTTGTGAAACTCCTCGTCTTCTACTTATAATGGAAATTTTACACTGCTTATAAAACAAAATGTTAAGCTCAATAAGTTCTATACCTATTTTTGATTTGTGAAATCCCTAGGTAAAATACTTAAAACCAACTGTGTATTTTTTTTTCTTCTATTCAGGAGAGGTGATTGTATGGTGATCCCTAATGGTTGGTTAGGTTATCTTGCCCCGGAACTCATCAAGTCACTCAGGATAGGCACAGAGGGAAACACTGACATGGAAATGCCCTTCACAGTCAAATCAGATGTGTATGCCTTTGGGTAAGTCAAAGCCAAACAACTGATATCAGAGGGCTAAACCAGGGGGTTCTCACAGAATTTCAATTTCTGGATATTTTCAAGATGATTTCAAAGTCCAGATGATTTCTTGCTGCTTAGATTAGTTGATTTATCATGGAAGTCAATCATGCACATGAATTGCTGTCTAAAATAAATTCTTTGATGAGAACTGCAAATTCAAGATTTAATCAAGTCCGTCATTTACAGGTTTTGTCCAGGTCTTAAAAATCGCTGTTTTCCAGTCGCACTCAATTGAACAAAAGTGGTCATTCTCAGAGCATAATTTTGAAAAAAAATGGCGATGAAGTGTGGTAAAAAGTAGTTTATGCTGATCTAACATGCACCAAGTAGTATCTGAATGGAGAAAAGAAATCAGTTATCTTTATCAGGCTGGGTACATACTCTGGCAATTATACAAACTGGTTAAAACTGTAATTTCCAACAGTAAGTACAATATGGTGAAATGCACACTAATTGGAAAAAATGTGAGAATCAACGAGGATGAGATTCGAACCCATTCAGATCTATCTCCCACTGAAAAGATAATCATGCACCATTTGCAATTCAATAGAACCAGCTCTTATAATTCAAATGTTTACATCTTTTTGTTTGTTTTGTTTTTCCTCCTTTCTCTCCTATTTCTAGGACAATATGGTATGAACTGCTGGCAGGTGAAATGCCATTCTTAAAGATGATGGCAGAGTGCATTATTTGGCGGGTGGGGAAGGGGATGAAGCAGCCTATTAGCCATTTACAAGCATCCAGAGACGTCAAGGTAAGATGTAGCATTTATGTCAGGAATATTTTGTGTGGAAACTTGAGAAATGCTACATTAAAGGTGCATTTCTTGATTCCAGTACCTTCTATTTTATTTGTGTTTCACTAGATATCATTGAGAATTTAGCTTTTTCGCAAAATTTTAGTTGATTCCGGTTCTGTGTTATGAGCAAATGCTTGTTTCCCCATGGTCCTATAAGCCACTATGCAGTCATTTCTGTCCATGTCCATTTATGGACAGAAAATACAAAATTGCAAATTTCTACAGATTGAAACGGAATTTGCATGTAATATTAGGTACATGTGGATTACTAAGGCTAACGTGTCAGTTGATGGAAAAATCTCAACTTTTTTTATTCAAGTCGGGGACAAGGTTATGGATCACAAATGCCCCTTTAGTGTGGAATTAAAGCAAGAGGGCCATATTTACTGTGATATTGTACTTACACATTATTGTTAAGTTACCCAGCATTTTAAGTACACGCGTAATGGTACAATGTCATATAACTAACATCAGCCACTGTCATATTACATAGGCAGTTTCAAGGTTAATGATAACTATTCAAATTATTCAGTGCATCTTGTTTGGATGGTATAGAAATGCATACGTGGAAGTTTTAAGAAAATTGAGAGCGTGCTCTTTCACAGTATCAATTATAATGGTGATGCCTTTACCATCAATTTGAATTCAATTTTTCTTCTTGCCAACAGGAAATCCTGATGATGTGCTGGGCCTATAGAGCAGAATCCAGGCCTGACTTCAGTAAGATCAAGCAGACTCTAACCCGTCTCCCTAAGAAACGCGGTGGCTTGCACCGGAGCCCCTCACATCCTCTCCACCTCTCAAGGTCGGCCGAATCCATATTATAGCACTAGAGGCAGGCACCCGACTACGGGCCTAATTGGCCTATTAAAATTAATCATTTGTTTACACCAAACGGCATTGTTTGGGAACAATGGTTCACACACTCTTTGTTTATGGTGTGAGGATAAGCTTAGTAGCTTATTAAGAATATTTTGTGCAATATTCCATTGTGATAATGAACGTTTAGATTTCTTCTCCATAAAATGATGTATGCAATGGTATCTAGAGACTGCCCATGAAGCTTTGTTAGGGAAAAAGTATCTTTAATTAATCCTGTGATCATCACATAGGAAGAGGAGATGGAAAGAGTTCCATATGGCCCCTCACCTACGAATTCTGCAGCCTTGAAGGAATAAACCACATGATAAGGTTGCAGAATTCATAGAAAGGGGGGACATATAGAAATCTTACCAAGGAGACAATGTGTGCATAATTTTGAATAAGATATGGCCTTTTGCCATTTGTCGGTCATTTGTTACAATCAAGGATACGTAAGTGAAAGTAAGCAAAACTTTTGTTGGCAGGAGTAAAATGCAGGTAATTAAAGTTCTTCAAATACAGCATGTAACATGCAACTACAGCTTAGCTAAGAATTTCCCATTTTGTTTTGTGGTTAAAACACATTCTTCTCAATACAGTCAATGTTACACTCTTATGCGTAATGATTCAGACTATGGCTAAAAGCAGTATCCTCACTCTAATTACTCTTAGCCCTCTAGTAAGTTCATCATTCTTCTTGAGTGAAGGTCACAAAAACAAGGTACCAAAAACCTTGACAAAGGTAGGAAATTAGTAAGTTCAATTTAAGATGCACCTTTTGCCTTTAAAGTATTCTGAGATAATTTTTCAAGGGCCAGGACAATCGACACTGGTATTTATAATAATTCTGCAGTCAGAATTTGTGGACTTAAGTTGATATTTCATAGCAATTTCTGGAAAGTTGTTAAATTTGTTAAATTGTACATAAATTTTATCCTTTAGTCATCTTAAAAAAACATTCCCAAGAGCTATCAAGCAATGAGTTATTTATTTTGTTACAAATTTCGTTTTCCTTATTTAGTTTGTTAAGTGAGACCACAGCAGCACAGATGAAGAGCATTTTGATAAAGCTTGGAAAATGGTATTTTCTTCCCAGGTGTCATTGATATCATTTATGTTACTTATAAGATGTTTGGATTTTTTTCTTAGGATCATAGCTTAAAATTTGAGGAAATTACACAGCAACAAGGTTGGGTTAGTCTCTGGATCCATGCTTAAAAATGGAGAAGCAAGAGGAGTTATTGGTGATGAAACAAATGATAACATTTTTATGTGTGTGTAATTTAAGCTCACCGAACCTTGGCTGCCTGATTGTATAATTTGTGTGTGAGTTCAGCTAGGGGCCTATGATGTTTTATTGGACTTCAAACGCACCACGGGCCTTTCAATGCCTCGTTTTGATACTACAAGACTATTTTGATTCCAAAATTCGACTGTATTATGTTGACTTGATCTTGGACCTGTTATTCAGGCCTTTGTTCATTATGGTCTGTTTATTCACAGAGGGTGTTTTGAATCAATCCCACAATGCATTGCAAGGTGCCTATACTGTACTAAACACATCTCAGTACTTAGCGATAAAAAGTGTTCAAGAAGTTTAAGAAACACAAGACATTTCATGATCATGCAAAAAATCCCTAAGTACTAGCTCCTTGTGGGCTAAAATGAGTGTAAATGTCAAGGTTTTTATATGTTAAGAATAGGATTTTTGTAGGATCACATGATCCTATTTAAATGAAAGTTCCCAAAACTAGTGCATTGTGGGATTGATTCAATACACCCTCTGGTTTATTCCTTTGTAAAGAATACTTCTTCCACTGATACATTACCATGTGTATAACACATTTGTGAATCTTTCTCTCCAAAGCTTATTCTACACAGACACAATTTCAGTATTAGATTTCTACCAATTGAAATATTTGCAGATGTTCTCCAGACTGGCCAGAATTTGGCAGTGGAGACCACTGTTTTACATCTTTACATGCTAATAGAGCAATGCTTGTAATTGTTAATTAAGAGAAGAGTAAGAACAAAATGCCAGATATAAATATCAATTGTTCTCTGTAGCCCCTTCAATGATCATTAAAGGAAGAGAGCTTTCATTGAAATACTTCATACCTCATTCTTGGCTGTTAAAGGTATGAGATTTCTTTGAAATGCCTTACACCTCATACTGCCAGAAATCATTGTCATATAGATAGTAAGACTATGAAGTTGGTAGCATACAGATTAATTTGCAGCAAAACCAGAAAGGTAGATGTCAGAAACTTTATCTGAAGCCAGGGTCTGGATTTATAAAACTCATTGACAGCATATTCCTTATCGTAAGTGTAATGCATTTTAAATGGTTGGTTAAGTCAAAGCACAGCTTCTAAATGTATTAAGGTGGCTTCAAGTTAAAGAAGAAAGCAGCTGATTTCATTATTGATTTCTTTGATACCACAAGCACTAGACAGTTAGCACACCTGTTCGGATTGATGAGAATCTAAATGTATTAGCTTATTCTCTGAAAAACACAAGGAGTTGTTTATTTCCCAGCCAGATTCTTTCTTGAGGCGAACCTTGGGCGAATTCTTTAAAGTACTAAGAATATACACCGATCTGGTACCGATGTAGAACATGCAGGCGTTAAGAATTCAAATACAGAGTCACATGGTGTAGTGTGACCAGTTTCTTTGCAACTACTACCGATTATAGAACAATGGCAGTAATGTTATTATTGCTTAAACAACCATGCAAATTACCTGTGGTGATACTTCGGTATCACTAAAGTTTGAACTTAAATGAATAACTGTCACTTTTAGGCCTCTGATAAGGTTGGTCCTTAAAATGAAAGAGCTCTGGGTATTCCCAGGAAGAACCTGGCTTAGTACATTGTAACTTATCCCAAATTGAGCATTCCACACTATTGTTACACATTATGTTACATTGTATGTCACTGCCACATATATAATAGCATTAATAGAAACATGAAAGAGTATCATAGTCTGTCAAAGGCATGTTAAAAATATAAGTAGCATGTTTGAGGTGTGTGGTTGGGTTTAATGCTTATATCACTGCCCTACTCCCATGTGTGAATCACCTGCTTGTATGTTGTCCAGAAATAATAACCACAGCCTTGTGATACTTCTCTGGAACTACCAACAGTCACTATGAGTTACAATATGCTCATCCACCAAGGACACAGTTCAGTGGGTTGTACTCGTACATACATTGACATGAACTGACCTTGTGTGATCTGGGTATCATATATCAAACCCAAAAACCAGGAGGTGTATTTTCTAAATACACTGGTGAATGGAAGGTACTGAACTGTGCCAAAGGAATTGAGATTTTACTAGCTCATAGTGAGTCAGCATCTGAAAATAAATGTTCTTCAAATCAAACTTGTATTTGAACTGTTTCATGTGTGTCCCTATTGGGGAAGGAGCCCGTTTTACCGTTTTATGCTATGCCTTAGAATACAACAAAGCTTTACATTTTCTTAAGTTATTTCTAGTATGGGTTGAAATTGTTTTATCTGTGTATAGTCTCAAAAGCAATCTAGTTTGGATTTGTGCCTTGTGCAAGTAAACCATCTGGTAAAAACAGGGCTTCTCTGATTTGCTTAGCTAAAAATGTTCCTAGGCCATCGTAGGCTTAAAGAACACCACCATATCCATGCGATGTCACCATACAGTTATTGTTTGGTTGCCAGGCAGTGTCCAAACCATCTGCGAATACACGATTATATGCAAAACAAGCAACACACCACTGTATAGTACTACACTTCAAGTAACCCTTGTTATTTTACAACAGAACTGAAGTATTATGAAGCTAATAGAAAACCCATATTATATTGTACATGTACACCTACGATACGCTCATTTTTCAATGTTTTTTCAAAGTATTTATGTGGCATATAGATAGATTTTTACCATACTATGTGGGTGTTGGGTATTATTGTATTGTATTACAAGCCACACCACTTTGGGACTCTCAAAATCTTCAGAGTATATACCTTGTATTACCAAGCCTCTCCCAGTCAATTTGGTTCATGCTTTATGCAGAGCTGCCAAGATGGGATGGTAGTTTAAAGGTGCTTGTTCCGATTTTTGTCTATCGTGTTCTCTTCTTGATATGAGAGCCTGACACTTGTACACACTGACTATCAAGTACCGTGGGAAACAGACTTGCGGTTTTGATGCTAGACACGATAATGCATAGTGCAACGCCCTATTCACTACTGTGCTAATATTGATGGTTAACCACTAAAACGGTTGTTTTTTATCTATATCTTGAGAAAGAAATGGATTTGAAAGCTGAAATTTCAGGACAACAATGAGAAAATTACGGCCTTTCATCTGATATCAAAATTGATACTACTTCCTGTTAAATCAGGGGGTTCCCAAAGGCGATCGGAACAAGCACCTTTAATTTCAATAATGCTTTGAAAAACTGTAAGGCCTCTGTGTGTGCAGGAGCAACGCTAAGTTTATGCCCAAAACTGACATGGAGAGACTATGTTAAACTGGCATCCTCGTCGCCCTTTACAGTCCTCCCTATCCACCCACGTACGGTATACTTATTTATAGCACTTCTCAACTTGTTGCATGCATTTACACTACGGTTTTCTTTTTTCACATGTTGATGTAGCACAACTATTATAAACACCTGCTTGGGTTGTAACTTTATTCTTAACAACTTGATATTTATCAGTGGTGTTGTTTGATAACTGATGCACATACTAAAATCAAGAGTTGAAAGTCGTATATTACAAATGCCTCCTTTTGCTTGAGCCATTTTGAAATGTTTTAATACCACCACAAATATTACAATTGAAAGAGGATTACTAACACGGGACTTATCCTAGATACAAATGTTGCTCAGCTCGTGATCGATGTACCTTTGGCAAGGCAACCGTTACTCTTGAGTTTCACGACATACCCTCACTCATGATCACTGGGTACCCAATCTTCATACGGATGATGTTTCTTGGTCATGTCTTAACCAAAAGACAATTATGTATATACATACTATGGTGTCTCGATTAAGGCATTCTTAGGACTGGTCTGTACTGGTCCGCATATAGTCGAAAGTGCTCAACCACTACAAGTAGTGGAGGCGTAATATATATATATACATATCTTACCTGCTAATTGGCCTTTTTAAACAGCGTGGTATTTCATGTATTACTATTAGACTCCAATCAACAATTAGTCATTAAAATACCTATCCATTACACTCTTAGTTACATGATTATGATGGAATTAAGATATCTCTGTTGGCTCAAGCAAAAGGACGTACATGTATATGTAGCAGACTCATTTTCCATGATCGCATATGACAAACTAAGGATCAAAGTATATGTTTATATGGTCTACAACTTAGATCAGATGTATTATGCTTGTGGATGAATCACATATCCATAGTCAAACAAGAACGGGTGTGAAATACAGAAGTCTTATTTCCATCATGGAAAAAGTTGTAGTGTACAAGTGAAAGGATAATTAAATTCTGATGGACAAGTAGGTCTTTGACGTCATCAATGTAAGACCACACAAGTAACCAGATTCACTGCTGTTTTTGAATTGTCAGTTCACATTAGCAACATGCTGCTACACTGCAATTCATGAGCAGAATATTATTTGTCAAAGAAAATGGCATAATTATGTTATACCCTTTGAGTCTGCTTTGTATCATGTACTTTATTCTGTAAAGCAGAGTAGGACCTACAGAGTATGTGCAAAGGTTTGGACATAATTATGCAAAGAAAACATTAAATAATGAACAATACTTTCTTGTACATGTGATTAAGTCATGCCAATGCATTGTTCATCATGTACACAAAACTTGTATGTTTCTTAAAGGGGCATTTCTTGATTCACAGCCTCGTCCCCCTGATTTACTTCAAAGTGAAATTTTTATATCATCTGAACTGTTGGCTCAAGTATAATATGTGTGCCTAATCTTACGTACAAATTCAATCTACTCTCGACGAAATTCTTAATTTTGTATTTCTGTCCGTAACCAGGCAGAAATTACAACACAGTGGCCTATGGGGCAGTGTGAGAAACTGATTTGCTCATAACATCACATCGCAACATCACAATGAACTGAAAATTTGGAAATAACCTCTCTCTCTCAAGATATCTAATGAATCATAAACAAAATAAATGTGCTAGGATCACGAAATGCACCTTTAACCAACCATCTGAGTGCCCAAACAAAATACAAAGCAATTTAAGAAACCTATTATAACTAACTGCAAATTGACGTGTAGCTGTACATGTTTAAATAACTACTTACTGGAAAATGTAAAAACTGCTAAACATGATCATCAAACTGCTCTTAGGATAACTTCATTACAAAGGTATGTATCAGTATAATGCTACGTGATTACTGTTTTGTTGGTATACATTGCTTCAGTTGTGTTTATGGTATTAAAGTTTTTTTGTGTTTCTTTCAAGTTTTTGCACTTGAATCACCATTCGCTATTTCAAATTGATCTTATATTTCCATGATAATGTTTTTTAAAGCTTTTAAGCTTTCACATTGAATATAATTTTTTTCCATTGGTGTGTCTTGGTGTATCTTCTTTTGAACCACTGTTCTTTCAAATTATTACAGTTGAACATTCTCTCAATTCAATGAGCATTACTATTTCTTTAATCTTGTGTGCCATACACTGTACAATAAAAGAATGGAATATACTCTATGCTTGAATTCAAAATCCCTTGGACCTTAATGAAGATATGTCTGCATTCCTGACAGGACTGAAAAAGAGTACAAACAGAATACATAGAGACAGCACATACACACATCGTCTCGTGAATGCAAGAAGGTCGTAAGTGCAATAGCTGCCATATGATATATCTGTGTATAACTGTCACCAACCTGAAGAACAATTTCAAGAGCCACTGACTCAAGGATCAATTCATCCTAATAGGTGGCTGTGTCGCCTGAAGAACCATTTCAAGGGCCACTGACCATGGGCTTTGCATAATTGTATGTTTGATGGGAAATTCGGACAAATGGCAGCCATTGCACTTGTGACCTTTTTGCATTCACATGACGTTAATTATGTTTTCAACACTAAAATGGTTGCTTTTTAGCCCGCAGAGTCGGGGGGGGGGGGGGGGGGGAGATCCAGTTAATTATTTGGTTCTTTTGCTCCCACTCTTCTCCCACTCTTCCCATTATCAAACAGATTGCCATGGATACCAAGTTCTGTGTCATGCATTCAAAAGTGAATTATTTTCTAAAAATATTATGTTTACGTTTTATTTCTTTTATCATGAACAGAGTGAAGTAAATTCTTTTCAAAAAATCTGAAAAGTTGTTTCCTTCGACAGCTTTACTGGTTGATAATCCATAACACCAAAGTGATGACAATCCACTAAGCAACATACCAGTACTTGATAAACCTTATAAACGAATGACCAATATGATGTAAACTTAATGGTCGGTATTCACAAAAGAACTCAGTCCTGGCTTAACTCTTAGTCCAGGACTAAGTCCATCTAGAAAGACCCTTTAATTTGTTTAAAAACAGAATATGGAAGAGAAACAATTTGAAATAGGTAAGTTCTCAGCTTGAGTGTCTACCTGTACTTTCTTTGTATTTTCAGCAAAAAAAGCTTATGTAGGAAAGAAAATGAATATTTCGAGGTGTTTCTAGTAGGACTTAGTCCTGGACTAAAAGTTAAAGCCAGGACTAAAATTCTTTGTGAATACTGGCCAATAAGAACTACTCAGAAAATGGAAAAGGCTTAAATATTCAAGTCACAAGTTGATTGACAGCGTGGCAAACCACCCTATCTACTCCATTTACCTTCCTCGATTCAGCGACGTCAACACGTTCAGACGGCTGTTTTGCATGTATATTTGCGCACCGCCTTTATACGCGCGCGTGTGCGTATGCCAGTTCTTTGAATCAAAACTCGCAGTTTAATGCAGCAACTGCTGCATTACACACTGACATCACTGACTCGAAGGAAAGTCAAAGCACTATTTAATCCAGTGATTAATCCATAGGTTTGCCTGGACCAGATGTACCAACCAATTGGTATCGGGAACCAATGGTTTAATGCCAGAGTCTAAGGGATTATGAACATGTCTATATAACCTATATCAATTAACCAAGTTGGCACAAACACGATCATGTGACCATATTCTGTAACTAAGATAAGTCATTACGTGGGTTACCTATAACATAATCAATGTTACACATAACATAATTAATGTTACACCTGCAGATATATTGTACTTCAGAGGGTCATGTCAATTCCATGGATACAGCTTAGTGACCTAACTAATTAGGTTCGTATATTGAATTGATATAAAACTTCCCATTTGAAGTTGTCAAAATTGTACAGAAAAACTCATGCTTTGTAGCAGTAACTCTATCAAGGAACAGAGTTTACAGGGGCTTGTTAAGACACATCATGCCTCATCAACCAACTTGTGTGAAGCCATCTTTGAAATTAGTGTTTCAGTCCGGTGTTTCCGTAACCTGACCAGGTTTACCCAACCACCTTCCCTGACTTCAATGAATTCAACAACCTTTACAGCTTTATTCTGTTAAGGTTGTTAAATTCATACTGGTCAGAAAAGTGGTCAGATAAACCTGGATAGGTTACGGAAATGCCCATTTCAACATGTGTAACCCCACAAGACTGGTATAACCACCCAAAATATTTTGTGTGCCAATGTTATGTCAGTAATTCTAAAAGTAGAACAACATTTTGATTATTTCTATCAGTATACAGTTCATATGTTAACACTACATAGTACACAATATTTTGTTAAGAGTTAATTCATGTATCTTGTACATGCATGTCGTAGTACCCAACTAAAATGTATAATAATATTACTTTAATATATTTGAAAATGTTGCAAAAGTAGAACAAAAGTACCATTTGTTTGAAACATTTCAACATGTGTAACATATTTGTCCTATATGGTATAAACAATGTACCCTTTCAATCATTTTAAAATCTTCAACTGTAAAATATATCAGTCTGTATTATCCTTATTTTCCCCCAAAACAGATTAGACATGTAACTGACAGTAGGCATAACAAAACAATAGTGTAGATATCTTGCCAAACATTGGCTTTATGTAACTATTCACCGCTTTCGTATTTTACACAATGTACCACAACTGTCACCTTTTTCCAATGAACCTGAATTTGGGTAACAAGGAGAAAAAACACTTGGCATTCCAGTTTGCATATCGTGCAGATTTCTCTGTCAGGTTACACACTTAATGCGTCACATTGTAGTATATTGTCACAGCAGGCGGGTCTTATAGCACCCATCACAAACTACTCTAAAAGTGGTAATTTTTCGTGCTTCTGCAATTTTTAGCATTTTCACTTGTTTTTAAATTCGCTTTTTTCAGCTACCTTGCATAGACTTACACAAAATAATAATTTTGTGCGTTCTTAATTTTGCGCTTGCTCATTAAAGACACTATCAGTGATTTATCCGAAAGAGTCAAAATCGATTAATTTTGCAGGAATAGCTTAAAAATATGGATAAGTCTGTGGAATTCACATAAGTTACTTTTTCATTTACAGAAAAGCAAGAAAACGGCAGTGTTCAAAGATAGGAATCTCCATTCAATTACGTGTTGTAGTAAGTGTCCGAACGGACAGTAATGACTAAAATTTCCGATTTTGTCCTTATTAGGTTGCTTCGGGTCCTATCATTTGCAGGGTATGTTAGGATACCTGTACTTGTTACAAACATGCAAAAATCTGATTTTTGAAGATTTTTTTGATTTTCTGATTTAGCAAATCACTGGTAGTGCCTTTAATACGCGAGAAAAGAGCAAATTAATGTAGCACGAATACATCCACTTTTAAAGTATTTGCAAAATAAACTGTGTTCAAAATAAAGGTCACAGCAAGAAATGTATGCGCCACCACCAAAGTAGCAAAAGTGTTTGGGACATTCAACTAAGTCACTGGGGTTGGCACTAAATTGGTTGCATTGGCATTGGTGACTTTGTAACATTTCATTGTATTTATATTTTTTTGCCATTGCGACTATTTATTCAGCTTTGACCACAATTGGCAACTGAAATTTCCAGTTTTTGGTCCCCAGTTTTTTTTGCGCACCAGTGTCAGAAAAGTTGATGTTTCCCCCTTGTCTGCCATTTCATCAGTTTTGTCATTTTCCTTGAACTTTAAACAGGGTATAAATACAGTAAAATTGAGCGGATTTCAGAAAGATGCGTAACATACATTCATGGCAATGGCAACCTCTGCTATACAGCCATACAAGTTACTTCTGAATTCAGGCATATTGGAGTATTTATATATAAGCATGATTTCCTCAAATTATGTGCATCCTCATTGTACAAATCAAAATTGAGTCCGGTAATTGGCCTATTGTTGTGTCTGGAACGCATTCAAGACCTGTATTTACCTAATGTTGTGGCCACAATTTGTGGGCTATAGTTAATATTTGGACTGTTGATTACACGAATATAACAAGTTTCTAGTTACATTTTAAACTCCTCTCATGCATTAAGATGCTAGCATAAATTCAAAATGCACAAATGTATCCATTAAAGGTCCATGGCCTGATAGCTAATAGCCTCGTCCCCAGGAACCCCAAATTTTACCAGAAGTGGTCCAAATTTTGGTATCAGAAGAAAGCTATTTTTCTCATTTACCCTGTGAAATCTTAGGGCTAAAGGATGTTCAGTTTGGAAGTTATGAGCGAAAATATACCCCATTTTGGTCACCAATATTAAACACAGCACTCTATGGGGCTTACAAGATCACGTTTTTAGGTCTCGTATCAAAACGGATTGAAATATCGGCGCGAAAATTTACAGATGGAGGTTTGGGGTGAAGTCCATTCTATCAAGATGAAAACTGCATATACTTAAATCGGGCCATCCCCTTTAACTATATGGGCAAAAATGAGCAAAAGACTTGTGAGCCAAGTGCAAAAATTACTGGCGTTATTTAATTTTCAAACAGCAATAATTTTTGCCACAGTGTTCACTTCTCTGCCATGATCCTCAGATAGAATTTCTTCACAGATTATATCCTTTTTCTGACTAAGGTAGCTTTGCAGGTTCAGGCCCCTTTCATGGATTTTTTTTTGGGGGGAGGGGGAGATTTGGTCAAAATTGCACCTCTTTCCATAATGTGGATCTTTTTCCGGGGGAGGAGGGGGGGTATTTTTTTATGAAAGGGGCTAGTTCTACCAAAATTCTGACCTTTTTATTGACCAAAAAAGCCACAATCCTTTTTTTCACTACAATTGCAGACAGCATTGTTAGACAATTGGTTTTTGGGCACCACCTAAAAGAGCCCCAGTAGCGTAACAGGCAGGGGGCAGGTTGCCCCCTGACGACTTTGGCCAGGAAAAAATTTGCAAAAATCATGCTAAATCGGCCGTTTTTTAGCCCTCTGACCGGGAAAAATTGGCCTTTTGACCCCCCTGAGAGGGAAAATTTCCCAAAATTGGGAAATTTGCCCCCTCAGAGCAGGTAGTGGGCCGTTACGCCACTGCATGATCCCCATGTGTTGGTAAATATTGACACCTGTTATTGGTTCCCATACCTGACGAAATAAGTTGAAAATTAGCATCTTTAGAATTTACTCACAGATGAACGGGAATTTCCGTAACCTGACCCATCTGACACACTTTTTTCTGACACACTTATGAATTCACAAACCTTGATGGAATAAACCTGTGCTTTATTCCGTGAAGGGTTTCCAAATTCATAAGTGTGTCAGAAAAGTGTCAGGTGAGTCAGGTTACGGAAACTCCCCAGATGAACCTTAAATTAGAGACACTATCTTGTAGATTAATGCACCTGTGAACTGGCACATCTGTGTTAGAGTCCAGACTATGCAGTGCTATGTAAGCCATGCACCATTTTAACAGAATAAGCCTCACATAATGCAAACTAGCCCAACCTCTTAAGAGTCTATGCAGTAACCAATTTTACAAAATAGTTACTGTTGAAATTATCAACATTTAAATGGGTGACAAACAGGGTTAAATTGAATTTAGATTACGAAAATAGCAATGAAATATTCTTGTTGTTACCATATACATTCTGATTAAGGGCATAATTATTGGCAGTTGAGTTGAAGACCATGTTTGCCATGATTGGCTTATGCGATATATCGTCTACAATTTGTACCCTTGGGGCATAATAGAATAAACACGGACTGCATTTCTTAAACAAATACGACCTGATATGATCACTCGAGTGAACGTCAGTAATGAGGACATCTAATTTTGCTAATAATAAAATGAGTCAAATAATAGTGAAAAAAACAAAGGTTACCTTCAAAGCTAATTACTAATTATCTCACAAAATGTAACTACAGCTTGTTTGGAAGTCCAAAATTAAAACTTGTGCATCAGATTTTTGAACTAAAATGGTAAAAGGAAGTCCAATTATGGTCGGTGCATTTTGGCACCTAATTTGCATCAGTACAGAACAGTTGACTGCAGATCTGTAGGAACACATTATGATCAATGGGAAAAGAAATGCACCGCTTGGATGATGTTACAACAGGATTGGGCTTTATTCCATATTGAATACATGGTTCCGACAGATCTGCACTCGACCAGTCTCAGTGGCCCCTCCATTTGTGAGTCTCTTTGGACAAACAAATGATAACAACAACTCAATGCATGATTCAAAACATTGGCCAGAGTTAATCAAATCAGGTCAGTTTTGGAATAGTTATGTCAAAGGACATAAGTAACAACAGTTATGACCCTATACACCCATAATGCTAACTCTAATGCTCCCCCTAATGCTCCTGGGGCATAAATTTAAGACTGTATATCAACTTATCAAATAAACCCATCTATCTGGCCTAATTGTTCTTTATATCTAAATGACTAGTGCATAGTTTTTAGAAAACATAATATATTGAATTGAGGGAAACCAGAAATGGGAACTCCACTTAATGTGGAATCTTGTGTAATATATTATTATATCTATAAAATATATATATATAATACAATCAATAAAATTGAAACTGCTTTTTGTATCTATCTTGTACATCATCAATCTTCTTGTAGATATTGTTATGAAATTTCACGGGCTGGTCCTGTCTCTTGAATTTACAAAAAAAATTATTGGAATTTGAATCTTTGTTGTGTCATTTTGGGATTTTTCCCCCTAATACTATTACTACTATGCTGTGCATTTAATGAGTAATAATATTAACATTGTACATTGCTTTCTTTCTCGTCAGTTTACTCTTAAAGTCTCTGAAGTGAGATACAAGCTGTCATTTTGATAAGTGATTTGAATAACATTGATTTTGTAGAATACCCTAATATATTTATGTATATAATTTGGACATTGTTTGACTTGTTAACAGGTACACAGGTTCAAAACAAACCTTTATTCTTAATCTTAACCAGCTTTATTATTCAAGGTAATCTTCAACATATTTTTGTGATCCTTATGGCTTAATACAAGAGAGGACAATCCGACAGCCTGGAGCACACAAAGAACATACACAACAAGATGCTCTGTTGACATGCTTGAATGTAGCAAACCGTGGTATGATGCAAGCACAATAAACTCAAAATAATGTCAATATGCAGTGCATATACACAGTCTAAATTACAAATTGAAATGGGGTTAGTAAGGAGAAATTATGTAAATTCTCACAGCTGTTTAAGAATAATCACTCAATAGAAGTTTGTCTACTAGACTAATTATTAATCTACCTGTTTACACAAAGAATAAACCCTTATTTAGGTTACCCAATTGGGCCAGTTTTGAAAGCCCAAAATGCACTTCAAGACCCTATACTTTGTCCAGCTTTAACTATGGAGTGACATCATAGCTTTCGCGCAGTCTTAAACATGCGAATCGCAGTAAGCCGCAACTGTAATCACGAGTGTACAAAGTCAGTGTGTACGATACGCATCTACAGTAGCTGAGCGAAAGCTATGACGTCACTCCTTCAGGTCGGACGAAGTATACCACAGATGATAACATCTTGTGTCCCATACAAACCAATGGTTAAGAAAAGAAAATGTGTAATTTTTCATGCTCGGCTTTTGGCAACACTGCCATATCTTAGAGTCTACACAGTGGTGTACCCAGGATTGGCAAAGCGGGGGCGCGAAGAAGCAGAGTTAACTTACTGCTTGCCATCATCCAACATGTTATACCGGTTCTTGTAACTCTCTATCCAAGTAGGTTTATTATATGTGGGTAGTCGGGGATTACTTATTCTAGCCCACTTGATACTATAATAATCCTACTTGAATCAATAACACATCTGTTTGTAACTCTTCGCTGCACCCCCACTCTGATGATCCTAGCCAGAAGGGGGCAGGGGGTCATGGCCCCCAATATTTGATTTCGTCGGTTGAGATGAGCCAGTCGGTTCACTTGAAGAATTCAGGTCATAGCGCTTGCAGGCTGGATTGCCGGTAAAATATAGGTTTAAAGTTCAAAAGTTAGCATGCGACAAGTAAATTTGACAAAATTGTGCAAGATTTAGCCCTCAGAAGACACTGGAAGCATATAAAACCCAAAATTTGACCCCCCCCCCCCCCACCAGGGGACCTAAGGCGGGCCCTTGGACCCCACCCATTTTCTGTCTTCAGATGCGACACTGCATGGCCCCTCCAATATCAAAATCCTAGTTACGCCACTGATCCCGGGTACGCCACTGCTACATGTGTGTTTGGAAAGCATGAGCCATGTTTCCTGAGAGTAAGCGAGAGAACCAGGAACAGTATTAAATGAACTACTGCAATTGATTAGAACAAATTCCTGGGTAACAATAAGTGTAGTCTTCTGTATCTAAATGGGGCAGTACTGTATATCAACTTTACATTGTATACTAGGGTATGATACATGGAAATGCTTTGATTGAACACTGCAACAAATATTACTGGATTTTTAAAATCATGAATGAATTTACTGACACACTGATTGAAAAAAAAAATTAAATGTGCACTACCAGATTTTGTGTGAACGTGTGTTTTTTTTTATGAATACTATACTAGAATAATATAAGATAAGGTACCTTTACAAACAAGACTATTACATTCACAATTTCTCTGAAGTGGGCTGTCTCAGAGATCATGCAGGCATATGCGTGCACGCATGTAAGCATGCATGCATACACACACATACAATACAATACATAAGTAGTTGAGAATTCAGACATAACGCTGAGAAATCATGAGAATATTTAGCTTAGATTTCATGAGCATGTTAATTTTATTATCAACTGAAGAATTCTTATTATACAATTCTTATCTACAGGGCATGAAAAAATTTCCTGGGAAGTCAGCTGCCAAATTTTCCAAAATGCATGTTTTATTTTTGAATAAAAAGGCACAATTGCCATCCAAATATCAAAATTTCCTCAGAAGGCGCTTACAAATTCTCCACTTTTTCATACCATGATTATCGATTCTGATGAGAATGTGCAGAATTATCAGGATTTTGGTCAATTTAACTTTCACTTAAATACCTTCCTCATGTTATTCCGGACAAAGCTAGATTTGCAAGAGCCATTCTACGTACACTAAGCCCAGCAAATGTTTCTTACATTGAATTAAAGGTAAGCAAACTCCTAGATTCTGTATAAGTGCGTAGGATTTCGAGGACTCATATCAGGAATCTCTGACTTACCTTCAATCCGATGTTGATTTAAAATTGATTGTGCTTTAGGCAGATGCAGAACCTCCCATAAATATATTCCCACATAATATATCTTCAATCTTTACGATCACCCTGTATGACGACAACCCCCCCAAGTGAACGTCAATACCACACACATCCTCTTCCTCTTTTCGTCTTGGGTTCGACAAGTGCGGTCCACGTTAAATATTTAGCTCCCGTAATTTTGTCGAATTTTTTGTTCAGATTTAGCTACTAGTGTTGTCCTGAACCTTGTGTAACTGTTAAATGTTTTTTATTACGTCCCTGGGCTGTAGTTTTGTCATATTTCGTTTGCGAAGTCGGTCTTTTAAGGACTTAACCTTGACTTTGCGTCGGGTTTTGTCAACATAACACCCGCATAATTTCACCCCCATAGACTGACTACGTAGGGCGTGGCACTGCTGCCACGTTCATATCGATAGTCTTATTTCCCACTACTATCTTATATGTGTTTAGGGTATATTTATATATATTTTTAACGTGTAATAATGTGATTACAATGTTGTGAGAATTGTAATTTGGAATTGGACGACACGCCTTTGGTTTCGATTCAAGAATGGCGTCGTTGTTTACCTTTTATCAATTTATGCACGCCCATTCCTTCACACAATGAGTGTACACTTGTGGGTTTACTACCTATTTTCCTTACTGCTTCTTGCAGCCCTTATGTCAAAGAGGTATGGCCTTTGATTAAAGGAGTTGTAGGATTGTTTGGAATGCTTTTATATAAATTTTCTCTCTAAACTAGTAAATTTGTATTCGGGTACCCCCGCCTTGGTGCGTGCTCAGGGCCGTTTGTTTCCTTATAGGCCGCGGCGTCACTGACTTGTTGACCGCTCGCCGTCACGGACCCACACCCACGCTGATGCCCCCTGGTCCTACTCCGGGCGAATAGGTGCGCCGTGGGTATCGGTCTCTGGTAGTGCAACCTGGTTCGCTCTGGAGTTTGACCGGGTATAGCCTTGGGTTTTTCGTCCCTTCGGTAAACTTGGACGGTAGGGATTTTGACCGGTAACTGACGGGAAGCTCCTCCGCTGATGTAAGCGGAGGTTCCCCCGCCGTTACACAAGCTTTGGGTCCGGTCTTGTCAGTCGCCGCGCCGCAGGGGTGCGTTTGACTGATATGATACTTGTCGCGTGGTAGCCGTCTCCGGTACCCACCGATCACAAACCACCGCTATAGTACGCATCGCCGTTACAGGGAGTTCCTCCGCTGCTTGTAATCGGGGGGTTCACCGCCGTTAGAGGGTTCAAACCCGCCCGGTGGTCGTGTCAGTCGCCCTTGCCCCAGGGGTGCGTAGATTGACTGGATACTATGCGTGTTGTCCCCGTTTTCGGTACCCTACGTTACGGAGATCACCGCTATGGTGTCCACCGCCACCATCAGGGGGTTGTGTCCTTCTATTGGTCCCCGCTAAATAACGGCGACGCTGGCCCCCCCGGGCAGCACCTACCTGTGGCGGTTCCCGCTGCAAGCACGCCCGTGATTCATCTAAACCCACCTGCGACGTCGGGCCTTCTTCCTCTATATCTATAGGGCGATTTAACGGGCTTTACTCGCTGGTCTCGAATGCCTTTTTGCTTCATCCTCACAGGGGTGGTGTCGGCTGCGGGCGCTTGACCCGGGCGAATCTCTTCGGTGCTGGTCCCATGGTCTGTGATCCCGGATTAGACCAAACAAAGGACCATTCACTGAAGGATTTGCTGGTCGATTTTTTCGAGACAATACCCATTCATCATCTTTGACCCATTCATGGGAATCAATGTCCTGCTTGGACGGGTGTTTTTCTCCGCGATATTGGGCCCCGCTTCGCCTGTTAGTACGGCGATTATCCTGGCTCAATTACCTGGCCTCCACTCATTACGCCGTCGCTCCCGAGGGGAGTTCTGGCGGCAGTAGTGTTTGGCATTTTCAGCGAGGCGGTGCTGGCGCGCTATTAGTCGGCGGGCCCCTGCTTCGCTGGTCACCCCCGGTGGGCCTCAATCCCTTCGGATTTTAGCGGTGGATGATCGCTCGAACGAACCCTCGTGTTTGATGGGCCGTTGCTAAGTTCTCAGTAGAAATTAATTTTACAACGGACCGTTTATCGCGGGGGTTAAGGTTCGAGAGATTGGCGGCGTGTTTAGCCCTACTCAGTGTTCGTTCTTTACGGGTGATTTGTTGGCCTTTACTCCGCTGGTCTCCACCCTGGAGGCCTTCGGTCCCCTGCAGCAGGGATTTCGGCTGAGCAAAAAAAGGTTATCATTTCTTTTTCCATGTTGTGATGTCGGCCATTGCTAAATCCTCTCAGGGGATTTAGCGATCAATAGACCATTCATCTCAGATTACGAATCGATAACGCGATACAATGCCTATTCACAGGGAGCTGAATACCTATTCTGTAGTGATCAACGGGCTCTGTGAACGGGCACTGACTCTGTAGGCGCGCCGCCTGTTGGGGATCCGGTCGCGGCATCACTGCCGCCCAGTATACCCCCGCCCTTTGCATGCCGTGAAGCGATCACTGGGAATCTTATCCCCTTAGGTTTTTCCTCTTGTCATGCCTAATTGGATTTCCCCATTCCCACTGTTGCGTCCCCCGTAGTCAATCGTATGATAGGGGAATGCGGTTGGGGGCTGGCATTCGGTGCCACTGCCCTTTTAACTCAGCGATATTTCTTAGACTTTCTATTTTCGGAAATCTTTTAATCTTTTACTCTCCTGGCTGCCTCAATCCAGTTGTTTAGTAGGCTGGGTAAATTGTTGGAGCTGGATCTGTTGATCGGGTACTCTCTCCACATTTTTTTCTGCGGAGATTCCTTTGTCAGCAGCCCCAGCCCCCCGCCCGCCCCCCTTTCAAACGTTTTTACTGTCATTCGTTTGAGGTGGTCCCGTCTCAGGGGCGACATCGAGAGTCCTTCTGATGTTTTTCATTTCACGATGAATAGTCAGAGTATGACTATTGGATGTTCCCCCGGAATGGGGTAAATCTTCAGGTTGGCCTTTTTCCATTGTGGTGGAGAGACTTGATACCTTGGGTTGCTGTACTATACTGAAGCTTACGCCCCCGGGGTAGGCCTTCGGTCGAGAGATGTTGAATCGGAGTGGGCTTATGTCGGCCTCGCAAGATTCTCCTCTTTTTTCCGCTCCTCGCACTCGCTTGCCCTTGGGGCTCAAGTATTGGGATATGGTGGGTGGCTGGCATTAGGTGACAGTTGGATGAACTCAAGTCTTCCTGTCCTTACCTGTCGCAGGGTTTTCTCGCATAGTACTGTGGCCGTCGAGGTCTGAGGATTTGGGCTCTTTCAAGCCGGGTAAGTGTAGTAAGATAGAGGGGAATAGATGATTGAGAGAGATAGGATTGAAAGCCGGGGGAGGCTCCTCCTGTCTCCTCTCCCGCGCGTTTATCCCCTTCCTCTCGGCCCGTCATGGGCCCAGAGGGTGGCGATTGGGTCTAATGGCTCGAGCTGCTCTGTAGCCTTTGTTAGACCTTCATACTTGGGAGTAAACCCCTCAGTTATGCGCCGTGTGTTGTACACGAGGGGGTGCTGGTTTCATTGTTGCGTCTCCTCTAGTTACGTCGCTTATCTGGCCAGTTTTTGTTTTTTTTTTTGCAGGATCCACTCTTTCAGGGGCTCAGCGAATTATTCTCTTGTAAGTGGGTGCTTAGGTTCATGTCTATTTTGTATTGGCATGTGACCTTGCGCTGCTCTTACTACTTCTGAATTGCTGCAAATTCATATTCATACTCATTTCGATTCACGCAAGCCAGGTGTGACGTTTTGCATCCCGCACCGCCTCCTAGTCCTGTGCTAATCTGCCGATGTTAATGCAATTTGTTACAATTCCCACTCGGATTGAAGGTGAAGCAGATCCTGATGAGTCAGTAAGAACAGGGGGGTTCTAATGACTCGTAAGGAAGGCTTGCTTACCTTCTCCGATGTTGATTCCCTGCCCGTCCCGCCCCCTGCAGGATGTTTTATCTTGTCGAGGGTAGACAAAAGAGAAGAGGATTGTGGGTATTACGTCACTGTTGGGGAGGGGGTGTCGTCATACAGGGTGGATCGAAATGATATATATTATGTGGGAATATATATTTATGGAGGTTCTGCATTGCCTACAGACAATGCAATTTGTTTACATACATCGGGAGGTAAGCAAGCATTACTTACGTGTCATTAGAACACCACTGTTCTACAGTCATGTTGATGCTGATGCCCATTGTGTCAGAAATAGCTTGTGCCTAGTGACGACATTTGGGATGATAGATCAAAATTAAAAACTTATTATATCATGTTTTTGCACCTACAAAATGATATGCAAGTGTTTAATTTTTGAGCTTTGGGAAATAAGCATGCACTCCTTATGACACATGAGAATGTTTTATGACAGGTTACATAACTTGACTGTAATGACAACTGCTTTGCTTGAATGTAAGGTATTAGATTACAGCTTGGTTTGATGGTAACTTAGGTGTCGGTAGCTTTCTTGATTGTGTATACTTGATTGGCAGTTTGCTTGAGGAAAACTTGAAGCTTGCTTGATTGTTTGAATTCTGATTCCAGCTGGCTTTGACGACAATCTGGGTGCTTGGAGCTTGCTTGACATGCTTGATGCAGCTTCGCTTTGATGACAACGTTTGGGTATTATCTTGCTTTACTTGTTTGGCTCTGGAATTAAAGATTGCTTAAGATATACTTGTAGCGTGCTTGACGTATTGCACCTTGCTTGAAGGGAACCTTCGGTGCTTGAACTTGCTTGACTGTTAGAAATACAGCATGCTGGACGACAACTCGAGTGTTTGGAGCTTGCTTGACGTTTACCGTATACATAATGTAAATATAACTTTTTCATGAATTGTATACAACCTCGAACCTTGCTTACAATTGTACAATATGAAAGGGTTGTTATTACAGCTTGCTTTATGCAAGTTGGTATTATTATGTACATGAATAAATTTTAGCCTAAGTGTGTTATAAGCTACTTCCTTAATGGCAACTTGCAGCATAGTTCTAGTGCAAAATGTGCCTTGAAACTTCCTTGATTAAGGATAATTATTATAGAATCGCAGCTTGCTTGATAGTAACTGGGGCTTGTAGCTTGCTTGAATGCAGGTTTACTTGGATTTACTTGAATTCAGCCGAAGACAACGGGACACCTTTAACATGCTTGATCGTAGGATACATGATTAGCTATGATTGAAGCTTGCTTGATGATAACTTGGGTGCTGTAGTTTGCTTGACTGTAGGTTACTGCTTTAGAGTCTAAATTAGAGAGCTTGCATGCTTGATGACAACTTGGGTGCTTTGGCCTCTGACTGTAAATACTTGATTCCAGCTTGCTTGACTGGAGAGTTCTTGATTACAGCTTGCTTGATATTAACTTGGTGCTTGCATGATGGGTTGGGCACTGGATTACTCTTGCTTGTGAAGACAACTTGGGTACTTGGAGCTTGCTTGATGTACTACAACTTGTGAGAGTACTTGGTGCTTGTAGCAGCTTGTACTTGGCTGCTTGACTGCTTGTCTGGATTACTTGCTTGTTTGAAGGCAACCTGTACGTTTGGAGCTTGCTCGACTGCTGGATACTTTGCTGTACTGCTGGATACTTTGCTGGACTGCTGGATATTGTGCTTATAGTGTGCTTGACTGTAGTTCGGGTGTTTTAACTTATATTGGATTGCAGCTTGCTTGAAGACAACTCCGGGTGCTTGATCTTGTAGGAAACAGAATTTATTACAACTTTTTATGATTGTATTTACATCTTGTTGTACCTTGCTTAATTGTGGATTTGAAATAGTTTTAATACAAATAGTTTAATACGACTTATTTGATAACAAGTTGGGTATTTGAATGGAGGCTACTGAAAAAATTTTAGCCCAAAGTTGTTACAAGAGGCTTGTTTATGGCACTTAATCACCGTATTGCAAAATTATGCCTTATGATTACTTGTTTGATATACTTTGGGTGCCCTGCTTGGTTGCTTGTAGCTTGCTTGACCGCAAGATATATATTACAGCTTGATGACATTTGGCGCCTGTAACTTGCTTGACTGTGGGATGCATTATTGAAGCTTGCTTGATGGTAACTTGGGTGCTTGCAGTTTGCTCGACCGTAGGATACTGGTTTAGAGTATGCTTGATGACAACTTGGGTGCTTGGAGCTTGTTTGACCATAGAATACTTGATTATAGCTTGCTTGATTGTAGAGTGTCCTTTATTACAGCTTGCTTAATATTCACTTGGGCACTTGCTTGACTGTGGGGGCACTGGATTACAGCTTGCTAGAAGATATCTGGTACTGGAGGCTTGCTTGACGCTACTACAACGGATTGATGAATACTAAGCGGCTTGTAGCTTGCGTGACTGTTGATACTGATAAGTTACTGCTTGTTTGAAGGCAACCTGTAAGCTTGAAGCTTGCTTGACTGTCGGATACTTGATAACAGCCTGCTTGAATACAACTTCTTTTGCTGTAGTTTGCTTGACTGTAAGCACCTGCTTGAAGACAACCAGGGGGGGGGGGGGGGTGGGGGGGGGGGTTATTTTTTTTGGGGGGGGGGTTACTTGGGGGGGGGGGGGGGTGGGGGGGGGGGGGGGGGGGGGGGGGGGGGGGGGGGGGGGGGGGGGGGGGGGGGGGGGGGGGGGGTTGGGGGGGGGGGGGGGGGGGGGGGGGTGTGTGCTCTTTGAACTGGAAGTACAGCTTGCTTTAGACAACATATTTAATACAACTTTTTTATTTATGGCATTGTAACAATGGGAATATCTGTACCACATTGCTTAATTGGTATGATGTGAAAAATGGTTTAATACATCTTGTTTGGTGACAAGTTGGGAAATTTGTATGTACATTGATAAATTTTAGCCCAAGGTTTTTTTCCCCCCTCTCTCTCTTTCTATATTTTCACCCTTGCTTGACCTGGTGGATTTGAAAGAACACTTACAGAGACTCCTCACCAGTCCCCTCTCTTAAACACTAATAACGTAAATGTAGTGTATCAACCACATGACAAAAGGACCCAGCTGACCTTTCTGGCAAAAATTAATAACCCACCACATGGAAATGGTCGAAGACAAACCAACCTGAACAGAACTGGCTATCACGAGACTAACAATCTCCAGCTGAGCCCCTCTGCTACAGTGGGGCAATAATATAAGCACATAAATCAAATTGGTTGAGGATGCCACGTGGGAAGGAAGCCAAGTAACCAGGGCCCACTTGCATCAAAACTGGGGTTATACCCCATCCATAAAAAAACCACCCTTACATACTTGATTACGCTTGCTTGACTTAGAGATCTTTAGTGTCTCTTGCTTGATGACCTGGGGGATTGCGTGACTGTTGGGCACTGTATTACCAGCTTGCTTGGTGACAACTTGGGTACTTGGAGCTTGCTTTACTGCATTACAACTGATTGATGAATACTAGTGTTGTGCTTGCTTAGCTGTTGGATACTGGATAATTTACTGCTTGTTGAAGGCAACCTGTAAGCTTGGAGCTTGCTTGCTGTTGGATACTTGATAACAGCTTGCTTGAAGACAGCTTGTGCTGTGTAGCTTGCTTGATGTTAGTGTATCTTGCTTGAAGACAACCTGGTCTCGTTAGATACTGATTACAGCTTGCTTGAAGACCACCTGGATCTTGGAGCTTGTAGCAAACAGAAGTTAATACACTTTTTTATGATTGTACAATGAATATCTTGTACCTTGCTTAATTGTAGGATGTGAAATGGTTTAAATACATCTTGTTTGGTGACAAGTTGGAAATTTTGTATGTAACATTTGATACATTTAGCCCAACTGGGTTTTCATAAAGCACTTACGTAATGGCAAACTTGTTCATCGTAGTGCAAGATATTCCTTGAATCTTCCTTGACTGAAGATAATAGAAGTGCAACTTGAGTTTACAGGTAACTTGGTGTTGGTAGTTTGCTTGACTGTATGACTAGGTTTTAAGCATGGCTTGTGACAACTTGGGTGCTTGGCTCGTTTGACTGCAGAATACTTGATTACACCTTGCTTGACTGTAGAAGTTCTTTATACAGCTTGCTTGATGACAATTGGGGTGCTTGGGCCTTGGCGGACTGTAGATACTAATTACACCTGCTTGACTGTAGAGTTCTTTATCACAGCTGATTGATATTACATTGGGGACAAATTGGGTGCTGCTTGACAGTTAGGCACTTGATTGCGCTTTGTTTGAGGACAACTTGGGATTGAGCGTGCTGGACTGTACTACAACTGATTGATGACATAGTAAGGTGCTTGTAGCTGCTGGACTGTGGTTTACGGATACTCTTGTTTGAAGGGCACACTGTTTATACTTAGAGGCTTGCTTGAATGTTGGTTACTTGATGAGCTTGCATGAAGACGACTCGGATGCTTGGCAAAATGCTGATTTAGGGCACCGAACTTGACACAAGTGCTTGCATAACAACTTGTACCTTGTACTTATTGAGGATATAGAATTACTGTCAATACAAACCTTTTTGGGGGTGTTTGTTGGTATTGGGGTTCTGTATATAAACAAATACATTGAGTCAAGTGGGTTTGTTAACAAGCAGCTAGCTTATAGCAACTTGACAGCAACCTAGGTTGCGTAGGCGAACTTGAACCTTCCATGGCCATGGAGTTGACTTACTGTAAATACTGTAATTTAAATACACCTTTTTTGTTGAATGTATAACAACTTGAACCTTGCCTAGTGGTAAGATATAGAATTACTTAATACAGTTGATTGGTGTTGAGTTGGTAATCGTATACAAAGAATACATTTTTACGTTCAAGTGTGCTTTGAACAAACTTTTGCTTTATAGCAAAAACGTGAAGCAACCTAAGGTTACATCTAGGTGCCTTTGAAATTGCTTGCTTTTAGGAAGGATCATGATTGTAGTTTGACTTGGTGGTAACTCGATTGACAAATTGAAGCTTTATAGCACTTGCAGAAACTCTATGGTTGCAGCGAGGTGACTTGCAACTTCCATGGCAGGGAGTTTGCTTGACTGTAAACTACTGATTTAATACACCTTTTTTTGATGAATGTATAACAACTTGAACCGTGCCTAGTTGTAAGATATAGAATACTTTAATTGACCAGCTTGATTGATGGTGTTAGTTGTAATCCAGTATACAAGAATACATTTTAAAGTTAAAGTTTGTTTTTTTTGAACAACAACTTGCTTTAATAGACAACGTGTGAAGGCAACCTAGGGTACATCTAGGTCTAGGGGCCCTTTGAAAATTGGCTGATTTGGATACATGATTGGTAGTTTGCTTGGTGGTAAACTCGATGGACAATTGGGGCGCCTGTAATTGTTACATGATACCATCGATTGATGGAACTTGGGTGCTGTGGTGCAGGGATACTGATACAGCTTGCTTGAAAACTCGGATGTTTTGTAATTTACTTAGCTGTACTGGAGAATGTGGAATTAATTACAGTACAGTTTGTTTCACGGTAGTTAGGTTTGTATTATTATGCAACATATTTAAACTTACCAGTGATTGTTCAAGCAGCTTACTTGATATAGCAATGTTTGCACCTTTATGACAACTTTAGATTAACTTGCCAGGCCTAGGACTAGGACACTGGCTTAAAAACTTATTGATAACGTGGATGCTTACAGCTTGCTTGGACTGTCTGTAGGATACTGGATAAGAGGCTGACTGATTAACAATTTATTAGGGCTTGAGGTTTCTCTGACAATTGAATACGTGAATTTACAGGAACCACGCCACCTAAACAGATCCGACAGAGCCAAAACAGGTTGTTGGGTCTGAAATATATACCCTTTCCCTATAAACGAGGGGGAGTCATAAAATGTTTAAAAAGTTGGTTTTATTAAAAAAAAATTATCATAAATGTTTGGACTAGTAACAAAATCATTGGAGTGGGAAAGAATTTGTTGTGTCGTTTTGTATAATTTTAGTGGTTTTTTGGGAAACTGTGCAATTCTAACTTCTTAGTGTAAAAATTCAAGGTAGGTGGGGCGTATTGAAAACATGCAAACCTTTGAGGCTCAGCTCGTCATATGACTTTTTGCTATCTTGCCCAAAAATCCAGTTTTTTGAAAATAACCAATCACTTTAAGCCGAGAAATAGTTTGATAATAAGAGGGTCTTTGTACACAGGTCTATGGGAAGTTATTTAGTGGTGTGAATTCTGCGGCTGTGAGTATTATATATAGGCCTAAAGGGAAACATTTTTTTTTGCTCAAGGGTATTTTTACAATAAGATGCTTTTATGGAGGAAATTGTTAAAACCTTTGGACCATTGTCCTTTTTTACATAAAACATAATTTATTCTCTGGTACACTATTAAACAAGAATTATGGTACATGGCCTCTGTGGAAAATCACAGCACTTTTTCCTTCGATGTGATATGTACATTATATACCTCATGAAACAAAGTATTATGGTTGCATTGCCCTCCTCTGGCCACAAACACCAGTGGCAGATTGCCTACTGGTGCAGGAGGTATTCATTTGATTGCCTCCTAGTGCACAGACCGTGAAAAAAATGGTATATGGCCCGTTTCACAATTAGGCGCCCCAATTGTGTCCACTGAGGGTTATTTGTCAAAGGAGTTAAAAGTTGTTTATACTCGTTCTCTTCTTGCCAAGGCTACAGGTTTAATTAAAAAAATACCTCTGGCTAGCTTAATTGTTCCCCCCTCTCAAAGATAAAATTCAAGTACAGTTTATATTGGGTAATTTTTGTTGAAAATGAACAATGAATTCAAAGATACATTGAATAATGTACATTGACTTGTCCGTAATTTGGGGAAAAGGGACATTGGCAACAGAACGTATGCCCTGATTCTCCTATAGGACAAATGGGAATTATCTTTGGTGGATATGTCCTTAGGATTTTATATGGCAAAGTCAAGGTGTATTTTGTGACAAAATGGTATTTGACTACTAATAGTCTACTTCACACTGAAAAATAATCAATGTAGGCTCTGATAATCCAATGGTTTAAAGCTCTTGGTATAGGTATTAGGGACAAATTACTTGCCAGCTGGCAAGGATCAGGATACAAAGTAGTTGGATATTCAATGTTGTAAAAAGTTGGATGTTGTGACATATTACAATGTGATACGGACAACTAATGATGAAATAAAGGGTTTTCAACCAATGAATGCTTGAAGATTTAACATTCTATGAGTTCCTACAACCCAGTAGAAGATTTTCAAAACACTTTTATTGGGAAAATCAGACAGTATATTGGCTAGTTTAGGGGTGGATTGTGACAGTCGTTCGTGTGAACACGGACAATTGCATTCTTATGATAGTTGTTAATCTGAAGAATTATGTTTAATTCAGTTAGATCCCAACTTAAGTTTTTGACAAGAACCTATCAAATGTTTAATTTTAAAGGTTTTTCTGGCCTCTTTGCTTCAATGAGGTTTCATAAGCCCATGCAATACTGAGCAAGGACTAAAAGATCCGTGTTATGAAAAATTTTTAAAAAATGGAAATGGTTCTGAAATACATCAAACACCTTAATGACATTATAAAATAAACCATACAATGTAAAAGCCAATCAGAACAGTTAGTTTGGCTGAGTTAGATCGGCCTTTTTATCCAAAACTCCTTTGTGATGGATGTGACAATGGGTGGTGAACGGACACATTTTTGTGGTGGCATTTATTTAAAGAACATAAATAGTACCTAACTCATTGTGCTTTAATGACACCAATAGCTCTCACAAAAATAAAAATTGGGTCCCTATTGATATTTATATTTGAGTAATGAAAGAAAGTTGTTTTGTGGTGATGTGACCTGATGTTATGGATGTGACACCGTGAACGGACAAATTAAATTAGGGGGGCCACATCCCATACAGATCGATGAGCCTAATGTTAGGGTACCAATTCAGAAATCTCTTCCATATTGGATTTTCAAAATTAATAATAGTACAAGTGGAATATTTTATTCTTGTTACACCCCAAATTCTCATTTACAATATGGTGGATGTGACAAATAAGTGAACTACAAATAGTGCTTGCATCCAGTTTGCTGTAAAAAAAAAATTAGAGTGAGCAAGTAACACAAATTTTTTGGTCCAATAATCTTAGGACATAAATTTAGCATTCCAATATTCCTTTGTTAACAAGAACTAATTGGATGTTTTGTTTTAAGAACCCTTTTAAAATGTGTGTAAAAGTGAACTGACAATGTCACATCCACATACTGAATTTTGCGTGCATATTATACTTATACAAGCTATTTCCTTAATTTGATCTTATACAAGTGGGACTTATTCTCCAACAAAATAGTAGATGAATAGGGAAAATGTGGGTGTTGAAGAATGGCAGCTTGACAAAAAATGACCTTAATTACATTTCCAGTGTGGACACCAGAAATGGTCATTTAGGCATGTTATGATACCACAACACCTAACTTTGACAGGAGCAAGGTTGTTAGCCTATGGATGTAGAGCCCATAGGGAAGAAATGGAAAAACCACAATAATGACTACTCTGATCCCATAATTTTGAACAAGCTAGGAAGGAAAAGACCAAATTCAAAAAGTGGCGCCTAATCATGAAAATTGAGGCCATATACAAACATAATGAACATGGTTCGTCTTGGTGCACGCTCCTGTTATCGTGATCCCGCTTATCTAGTGCAATAATGGGGTCAATCTACACGGCACGCAGATCCATACGGATCCTTTTCCCCCCGAGATCCATGGGTCCGTTCGCGAAACGCGAGTCGTAACTTACGTGTAGCGTATGTCATGGGCTTGAGTGGACGAATTTATCCACTAGCACTGGGCAGCAGCCAATGAAAATTGGCTATTGTTAGGACATACGCATTATTTAGGTTACGATCCGAGTTTTCGCCGGACGGACCCTGATCACGGGAGACCGTTTTAGAACTTTACACGGCGCAGTGAGTGCCGAAGTACGGCGACCTTTCGAAGGGTAAAGTGTACGTATGTTACGCGTAACTTTGGTAATCGAGGAATACTTTACGCGTAACCTAACAGTACGCGCTTAAAGTGAGCGACACTAACAGCGGGTCCACCATGTACGGCGTGCAGATCTGGATCATTCCCGTGTAGACGCAAACTTGATACGAGATCTGGATCCTATCTGGATCTTCGGCTTCCGTGGTAGATTGGCCCCTTATATCTGCGAATGCGCTACACATGATGAGTGCATTATACTATACTTAAAACTTCCTTACACATAGCCTCATATGGTGCGTATTGTCGATAATATAGGTTTTCCCTATTAAAAATAATAAATTACCTATCAATTTAACTTGTGGTACCACCATAAATAATGGTTTTGTAAGGTTAGCTTGGATTATATATACGTTTTTTTACCTAATTTTTAAATCCAGGAGTGCAATAGTTTGGGTGTTATATAATTATAATAGGGTGTTTTGATATTAGATTGTACGGTGCGAATGGCTACAGAGCGCATAGCTCTTAGCCATGGCGCGTATGTTCAAGGTATTATGTTTGATAGAGATTACTTTTGCAGGGGAAGTTCTGGAGTTTTGAGTTATGCACAGGTAATTTAACAGAAGCATGATTGATGTGAATTTTAAGCCACGAATATTTAAATCTAAATGACCGTTATTGGAACTACACTATTTGCAGCGGGGTTAATCCATAACCCCGACGGATTTGAAAAAACCCAAATAGTGTTTTCTTAATTTAATCATGATATTACTAAAGATCTTTTGAACAAAGGTTTAACGAGATGATTTTTAATGTCAATGGGACCGAGGCTGCCATATAAAATGCAGTAGCAGTTTCACCATTACCGTTGGAAATGCCCAATCGAGCAGATCGCTGTCCCTACCCTCCCTGTTTACTAAAGAAACCAATGTATATATCGGCTCACATCTTGATCGATTAAGCCGTGACAAAAGCGATACAGAATGCTGCGCTTGCCGTATTGTCTTATAAACGGGTAAAAGAAGATTTTAAAAGTTTGGTGTCACGTGTCAAGTACCAGGTCACGTGTCAGGAATCAGATATCGGTTTGCTCTTCGGGGGCGAACGATATATAAAAATCCGACCTATGTAAATCAAGGTCTGTACATGACCCTCGACCCAAGTGCTAGTATTTTTTCCAAAGACACCGTTTTTATGTTAGTCGAATACAGTACAAAATGTACTTTTAAAACTGATTCAAAACCGACGTACGATGACGATAATCGTTGTTTTTTCCACATGTAGGGATTACGTACGTCATTTTACCAGAATGGGTCCCCCGAAGCAAAATAATAAACCAATCAATGCCGTGACGTATCAAATCTTTATTTTTTCCAACAAATGGGCTGGTATTCCCATTAATTACAATTCCTTTTTAAGACTCAACATCTGTATATTGTTCTTTAATAATTAATATTCAAGTGTACCCGCATGAATGTGAAAAAGAGGGTCCATAAGTTCAAACTGAAAAAATAGTCAGGGCTAAATACCTTACGTGGACTGTTATGAGCGACGGTCACCCGTATAGTTATAGCAGGCTTACAGCACTGCGCCGACCGGCTGCGGGGGTTATGCGTAAGCTAAAACTCGCCTACCAATAGACAATTTGCACGATCCCCATAATGCATCTCGTATGTGCCCATTTTCATTTCGGGAACTTGTAACAGCCTCTCAAGTCGGCTAAAAACATTAACGGTTAAAGAGCGTAAAGAGAATACCAGAAAACTTACCCTCGATATCTGTGACGGACGGTTGCACTATAGTTGTGTAAATGTCCGGCAGGTGACAAGTAGGGCATGTTACAGATCGAAATATAACTTTGTCGTGATTTCAACCACCAGTGACCTCGATTATTGTTTTTGTTCTTTGATATTCTCGATGTTTTTGAAGGCTAAATTCACGTGAAAGGTACTTTGTATTGTAATTTAGGCACTGGTCGGCGACGCGAACGAACAACAATTTTTTTGCTGGCCTCCAGAGAGGGCCAGTAGAGATCAATTGGGAAAATGACATTTGACAAGTAGCTACGAAAATATTTTTACAATTAAACAGCAGAAAGTAGTACTGAAAATTCATTTAACTAACAAATTGATTTAATCAGTTTTATTTTGCTACTTTCATCCACATAGTTATGGGTCTTATTTTTTAAACTGTTGATTATTACATCATAGCTTTTTCCTATTTATTATTATCAGGGGGGAGGACGGCCGATGTTCGATACATAAGAGTTGGATGAGAACGTTATTTATTCAAAATTAGTCTCATTCTCATGTATTTGGGGTCTACCACGCCGATCGAATCACACGAGTTCCGAGCAACGACGTATAACAAACGCACATGAAATACCGTGCTCATGCAACATAACGTATACCCGACGTATTGACCGGACCTGGCCCATATGGAAAACATTTTGATCAGATTTTCCATTTCCAAAAACCGATTTTTCCTAGATGATCGCATTTTCGTGTAGTTTAACCGGTAGGATTCGTTGTATGGGTGTTGATTTTTGGAGAGTAAACCGTTTCGCCAAGTTATGACTGAAAAACTGACCGTAGATTTATAGTCAGCCTTAACACCAGAGATCTATAAAAATAGTTTAGGGGTAGATGGGTATTTATATAGAGTGCTAATTGTTACACCGGGATGACAAATAAATCGACCTTCCCCCGCATCATAATTATTTTCATGCCTTATTAGGAATGAGCAAGATACATATATTCAAGTGTAGTCTTGCACCCATTGCTTTCGAATCGTGTATTTTGCTGTACGTATTCAGGGAGCAGGAGCAAGAGAGTATAGAAAAACTGGATCTTGCCGTGTTCATCATTTATTTTTCATTTCAGATTCAAGATGCCGAAACATCCGCCAATGTAAAATAACAAACTT
>JAMKCH010059191.1:0-19785 GCA_023653785.1 Ophioderma brevispina | reverse complement strand
CTGCGGGGATGGGGGTTTGCCTGGATGGCCTATTTTAAAGTACTTTAAATCATTACATAATACCAGCATAGTCCTTAATGAGGACACTCTGCTCGAATGAAATTAGATTCGCCTTATTGGCTTGTTTAATATAATGGCATATTCTTGTATGAACACTTAAGCCACTATCAGCGATTTTTTTTTTCAAAATGTAAACAAACAGCGCCCCCTATTTTCTCAAAGTGCACTTTTTGCACTGTTGTGTTGGCAATTGTTTGTAAAAAGAACCCCCCTGTAATGGCTAGCGTAACGCGCCGTATTTTGTCAAGAAATGTTTTTAATGCTTTGTTTACTATAATACAAGTCGGGATCCGACTTTTTAGACGCAGAAACGTCGCAAATGGCATCTTCAGGGTCGCTTAAAATGCTTTAGTGTCTGTTTTTTGTCACAATGAACAATAATATAGGTGTTGATATAATGACCTAACACTAGCAATTTAGAGACAACATGGCATTTTGATTTGGAAAAAAATGACTGATAGTGGCTTTAACACTATGACACTAGGGTGTGATTCAATGATCTATAATACCGATTTCAATATTCATCCTAATCATTCATAACTTCAGGCAAATATTTTACTAAGTGTCACTGATGAGGATGACACTTACTGCTTTTGCGAAGAGTGGAAAAGTTGTTCTAAGGACAAGGGTATATAAGGATAAAGAAAGACTAATGGGCATAAACGGGAAGACACAGTTTATATGGAACGGTGCGAAAGGAAGAGTAACATGGCATATTTAAGGATAAACAAGGATTAAAGCAAGGCGTGTCCAAAACCTCCATACCGGAGGTGCGCTAAGAGGGGCTATAGCACAGACCAAATAGAGGCTTTTTTTATATTTTTTAATTCGAAAAAACCTGATGGTCCAGACCACAAAGTCCCATGCCACAATTGCCACTGAATAAGTATGGGAAGCGACAACATATTGTAAAGAGGTAATACCGTGCGGCATGGTAACAAGAATAATAAGAATCAAGTAATATACGATTTGGATAGAGGTAAGAATCAGAAATTTACAAACATAAAACTCTAATAACATGAATAAAGACAAATCAACACACACTTCATATGTATAATGAAAAATGGGTGGTTAACCTTAGGGGGTAGTTCACGGTGTGAGCTGTATACCGCAAACGATACTACTGATTTTTAAGCGACTTATACAAGTCCACTAGTATCACATTATAATTTTAACACTTTTAAATACATCCTATTATAAGTAAACAATCATATCACATTATCTTTAACACTATTTAAATACATCTTAATTATACATCATACCGTGAACACCTTTATTAGTACAATCTAATACTACGAATCCTAATTTAAATACAACCCGCTGTTCAAAATAACAGAAGTTGCCCCTTATAGTCGCCTCTATACGACATTTAAGGGGACATGTTAGATGGGATTTGGTTAATTTGTAAGATTTGTATTATTTTCACTTTTGGTTGCATAAGGGAATGGGTCCAGGTGGACCCATGATTTCTTTTTTCGGCGCGCTAATGTTTTTAAACACTAAATTTTTCTGGCCAAAATTTTGTGTATTGCATAAATTTCAGTTCGGCATATTGGTTTGCAAAAAACATCAGAATTGGTCATGCATTTTTATTACTAATTATCATAACTTTTGGTTGCACTATATTTCAATTTGGTTTTCACTAAAAGGTTGCGTGTTCCGATCGTCTTTGGGACCATTTACCCGGAAGTAGTTCGCTTTTGATATCATAAATAAAGGCCGTATTTTTTTTTCATTGTCAACCTGAAAGTTGAGCCCTCAAAAACCCATTTCATTCCAAGATATACACAAAACCGCCGTTTAGTGTTAACCATCAATGCAATATTAGCACAGTATTGATAGGGCTTTGCAACACGCATTAATGCGTCTACCATCAAAAAAACCACAAGATTGTTTCCCCACGGTACTTTGATGTTTGTATGTGCAAGTGCCAGCCTATCATATCAAGTCCAGAACACAATACACATAACTTGGAACAAGCACCTTTAAATCGTACTAGATTATATGAATTTCTTTAAAATTTTATTTCAGCAATTTGGTGTCTTTATGTCCTCCTATTTTAAGCCAAATTTATTGAAAAAGTCCCTTTAGGAAAGATATTTTTCTTTTTTTTGGGCTGGACAAATTTCACGCGGCCTAAAATTGGGGTTTTGGACGCCTTTTGGAATCTGTAAACCGTTTTAATTATTTTTCTGTTATGCCTGATGCGTTTCATTTGATGTACCATCATGGTCAAGATTTTTTGTTTAAAATCTAACTGGCAATCTGTTTTAGGGGAGGAGTTGGGGAGGCAGGGACCCTTATGCACCAACGGTGTGCAGAAGACCTTATGCACATTAAGTGTTAATAATTCGTACATGATTCACATAGCTAACACCTATTTACACATATTACTATGATGTTTGATTTTGCCACATCCTATGTTAAAATTCATTTGTTTACTTCTGTCTGGAGAAGAAGCATGGCCTTCAAAGACAAAATGACAGCAGTTTGCTGTAGCTCTTGATGATAACATGCAATACATCGTCCTTGGTTCTGTCACAGTCTGGTCCTGTCATATCCCCGAGCATCTATTTAATTGTTCAGATTCATTTCGTGATCCTAGCACCTGATTTTGTTTATGTTCACTAGATAATCGTCGCAGAAATTATTATTTTAAAATTTCATTTTCTTGTACTTGATTTTGTGTTTTCATGCAGGCTCAAATATTGTTTTTAAGACATACATACAAAACTGAAAATTTTCCTACCAGAGTAGATGAATTTGCAGCTAATATTAAGGCCCACATACTTTAGATCTATAAACGGTTCAAATATACAAAAATTCTCCCTTGTTTTTTTTTTAAGGTTAATCGAGGAGACAGGCTTATGATTTCAAATTCCAGGATAACATAGAGCCTCAGGCTTTGTTTTAAAACAGTGGTAATTGTATCAATTGAATAGCACTACAATGCAATTTAGCAGTTCCCCGATCATCTTTAACATACCTAGAACTGATCTTTTACAATGGAAAAGTCAGTAAGAAATCCAAACTTACCATTTTAAAAAAAATCAAACTTTTTTAAACCAATCTTTTACACACCAAAAAGCTTAAAAGGTGCATTCGTGATTCCAGGCACCTCTGTGTTATATTTCATGGTTCAATAGATATCCGTTTTAAGAAAAGCTTTCACAAAATTTGAGTTCATCCCGCCTTGCGGTTTTGTGTTTATTAGCAAATGCTTGTTTCCCACGGTTCCATAGCCCACTGTGCTGTAATTTTTCTTGTCCGTTTAACAGACAGAATACCAAATTGCAATTTCCTGATTTCTTACAAGAATTTTACACGTATGATTTGGTAACATAATTACTAAGGCCTAACAGTTCGATGATAATAAAATGTCAACGTTTTCGAGGTAAATCGGGGACGAGTTGTGGATCACGAATGCCCCTTTAAAACACAATATTACTGTACACCGAAAAAATAAGGTAAAAACCCAAACATGACATAATTTGCATTTTTTTATTTACCAGCCAAAATTACCACATGCCGACAAAAATCCATCACGACACATCAAATACCGGCCAATAAAAGTTACTGACCATTCCCTGGGGGGGCGTCCGGCGCGGCAACGGGAAAAAAGGGAAATACTAAAGAAAAGAGGGGGGGGAGGGGAAGGGAGCGGGCGACGGCGACAGGCGAGGGCGCCCGCCCCGGGAACCTCGGCACGCTGGACCGCCGCGCGCTCAGAACCGCGCCGAGATGCAGGACCGCGCGGGACGAGCCAGAAGCGGGAGAGGGGGGGCCGCGCTGCGAGCAGAGGTGAGAGCGCGCGCCCGGGCGGAGGAGCGGAAGGGGAGAAGAGGGGCACGGCGAACGGGGCGGAGAAGGGGAGAGCGGGCGCGCGCGACAGTCGCCGCGGCGCGTGCGCCGCGAGCTGAAGGGGGGGAGAAGGGGGGGGGGCGGGGGGGGGGGAAACAAGGGGGGTGGGGGGGGGGGGGGGGGGGGGGGAGGGGGGGGGGGGGGGGAAAGGGGGGGGGGGTAATGGTGGGGGGGGGGGGGGGGGGGGGGGGAAAAAAAGGGATGGTGGGGGGGGGGGGGAAGGGGGGGGGGGGGGGTAAGATGAAATATATTGAGGATGAGGTACAAAGAGAGGGTGGATCTGAGAGGAAGTAAGAGGGAAGAAGAACATGACAACGTAATTCATAAGGACGGATAAGAGGGAAGGTGTAAGTGTCAAGGGCCCACTAGCGAGTAAAATAAATGGAAGGAGAAGGGCTCGAGGGGGGGATGAATGGGTAAATAGAGGGGATCTGCGCTGGTGGAAAGGTGGGAGTGAGGTATTGCTATGGGGGAGAGGGGAGACGGGGAGGGGGAGAAGCTTGGAGATAGTAGCGAAGTTTGGTGAGGCAGGGTGGACGAGAGGCGTGATGGGAAAGCGAAAGGAAGGCGGGTGGAGGGATCAAAAAGAGGGGGGACATTGGTGAAGTGGAGATACTGCTATCACATTGGGGTTTTGATGAAACAATGTGTGGGAGAAGAAGAAAAAGATGTAAGGTAAATGAGTGGAGAGAAGTCGGGGGTAGTTGCATGGAGGGGGGGAGGGTGTGAAGGAGGGAAGGGAGAAAGAAAGGGTGGGATACAGGGGGAAAGAAGAATGAAAAGGGAAGGGGCTGTTGGGTGGGGGAAATGTGACAGCAAATTCAGGAAGTCCGATGGTAGCAGTGTTAGGGTATGCAAATCCAAAGAGGGAAGGAGATGGGTATGGGGGCTAGACGTAGGGGGATGTAGAGGCCGTGGGAGGAGTGGATAAGGGAAAGGAATTTAGAGGGCAGGAGTTCGATAGTAGTATAAAGGGGCGGTGCTATGGGGGGGGGTGGGAGGGGCAGATGGAGTGGAAAGAGGGATGAAGAGGTGTTTGGTGGAAGAGGGACTGGTAGGGCAAGTGGTTGTAAATTTAGGGTGCGGATAGGATGGGGACGACAGGGAGGTGGACTTAGGGAGAAGGAAATATTTGAGGTCGAACGACTTATCGGTGGAATCTTGGGGTAGGCGTGGAGGTACGTAGAAAATGTTGAGGGGGGTTGCGCAAGGAGGGGCAGGTGGGGTGCACGGATGGAAGTGGAAAGGGGGGGGAGGGGTGGAGGGTCTTCGAAGGTAATATACGTGCAAAAGGGCATACGAGTCGGACCAGGACAGAGCAAACTACGAGAAAGAGGGAGAGTAGGGTTAAGGGGGTGTGGGGGAGGATGAAGAGGAAAACGTTGATGGGGCGGGTGAGGTAGGAAACTGGGTGAAACGGAGGACTAAAACAGCGAGGAGATGGGAGAAAAGGAAGGGAGACAAACGTGGGAGACGGGGAAGCCGAGAGATGGTGTTTTACTGGGGGTTGACTGTGCGCGATAAAGGGGGTAAGGTCGGTTAGGAAAAGTGTGAGGATTTTGGAGTGGCGGAGACAAAGTTGGGAAGTTTGGGTGACCGCGGCAAGGGGGAAGGATGACGTGGGGAGGTCACTTAAGGGAGTTAAGAGGAGACTGTAATGAGCGAGGAAAGAAGGAAGGATGGGTGAGATAGTGAGTTGTGGAGGTTGTTAGGTTAATGATGAGCGAGTATAAGCACGTGGGGAAAAGCGGCACTGGGAGAAAGGACCAAAAAATGCCATCTCAACGGAGGGTCTAGTCCGATGTGCAATTGAGTCATGCAATCCTGAAATGACACCATAACATGCTGACTCATGATGGGCTACAACTGAATTACAATTCAGCGTCCTATCTTTCAACCATGTTGCTAACAATGGTGGACACAAAGTAAAGGATAGTATGTACCACCTTTCATATCTTTCCTACCCGGGGGCGCAAGGAACGAAAGCCATGTTATCATTGGTGTCAAATACTATGCTCAGAATCCTTTTAGCAGTCACAGACTCTGCCGATGACATAACTGTCTTGTTGCTAGCTCATACGGGAACGGCAGCATTTAATATTTCAAGACAGACCATATGCAGTGCCCTTAAAATAAGTGCCAATCTCCCAAAGATTACAGACACTTGGCGAAGATTCCGCCTGTGAATACCACAAAGACTAAATATCATCATCTGCCAACTGTTTCTAATTGATGAAATATCTAAAGGTCAATGCAGTCAACTGCATACATACACGGTAGATTGCAGCATAATCAAGGAACCTCAGCCTCAGTGTTATTTGGCAATGTGTCAATACTAGCAGTTGGTGATTTCTATCATTACCACCAATAATTCCCCAACCCCATTATGTTTTGTTTCCCACATGAGGAAGTTTTGAAGATCTGTGGAACCAACTTTTCGAAATATTTTGAGTTCACAGAGATATGCGACAATAGCGGAGCGCTCTTTGCTGACATGCTCAACCGACTTCGTGTCAGAAAACGACATGAACCCCTTGAGAAAACAGACACACAGTTGCTAGATCACGAGTATTTAATGACAATCTTCCATCTCCCGTGATGATGTAACTCATACATTTATTTTTATAATGAACAAGGATGCCGACGCTCAATTACCGAAACTTTAGTCATTAAATACTCGCATACACAATATCCAGGCCATTGACCCATTGACCAAATCGGTGGAAGAATCATCAAGAGCCGAGACCACCACATGACACATCACGTAGAGACGACACTGCATTAGTACCTACTTGGAATTCAGCCTAAGCCGCCCGTGCTATGGCATAAGCCAATATTGAAATGGTTGCTGATGTCCCTCTCAATGGGGTATCCTCTGGGTTATAAAATCAAAGGAATTGAATTCACCAACACTGAAAACATGCCAGCAGTGGTGTACGTCAAATTCGACAGTGATCGAATTGGAAGAAAGGCAAGTGCCTCAACTTGTATTCCATCCACCAAATATGCTGGAGGTGTCCCAATAAAGCCACGCAAAGAAACTTTCCCGTTGAAAGGCAAATCATTCACAACACCTAGAACAGATACCTCTGAACTTGGCCTGGGGCAGTACCATTCCACCAGTTCAAGGCCAGACAACGCCAAAGCTGTAATATATCTATGAAGGTCTGAAAAAGCTATGGCATAAGTTCACTCAGTCCGAGTTACTCATTTGCCAGGAATGTATCTGGTGACATGGATATGACCAATCACTGATTTTCTGGTGACGAGCGTATTGCAGAGAATTTAGCAAAGAATGGCCTACAAGTGATGTTTCCGCAGCCAATCCTATGATAGACATCGATCATCACACCTTTCATAATCGCCTCACCACAACATTCAGAGCCTACGAAGACATCTCGACGATTCCCCTGAAAGAAAAAAGGGAAATAGAAAAGCCCATGTCACTGGTCTGTCTGAAACTGGCTTACTGACAACTGTGATGTTGACTCTCTGTGCAATTGACGGATCTCATTCGAGCTTTTTTAGTCCAATTCTGGTGACGGAAGAGGTGGAAATTCTGGAAACGGGAGAGGTGTTGCTAATGTATTTCAAATTCTGTCAAATACCCAGTTTATCCACTTTTCTCTACCTGAATCTGATGTACTTCCCTAATGACTCATGAAAAGAAACTTACTACTCGCGTTTATATCAAACAAATGCTAATGGCCGAAGAGTATTCCAGCCACATAAATGCATAATGTTGACCCAGACCGCTCAAATTGAAGTACTCGATGTTGACTACACAGTATTTACAGGAGATTTCAACAGCAATTTATTCAAAGAAGGAATACTCTCCTCCCCCTCTCCCTCCCTGCCTTTGCACAATCCACAGTCATCAATTCACCGAACCAACTACAACTAAAGGAACTCTTCTAGACCATATCTATGTAAAACCAAAGCCCGAAAATTCAAAACAAATCTGTTCTCACCACATATTATAGTTATCACAACCCCTTATTCATTTCCATAAAGTATTTAACTTTGTTTTCATCAGCACATTTAAATAGAGAATAAATATTTACAAATTAATGTTGTCACAACAAAATCTAACAATTAGCTACGTTGTTCGTCATGTCACATCCATGTCATTGCTTTTATACACGTGCAATTCCGTCATTGCCATTTTGAGACAGCATATTCATTTGTGATTGAATTCTGTAACGTGTTAATATTAAGTAAAACGTGAATGGGTGGAATCAATATGAAGACCTTGAATAATAAACTTTGCATAAATGAACTAGAATTAATGATCTTGCATATATAACCGAGAATGAAGAACTTGAATGAATGAACTTGTATAAATGAACTTGAAAAAGTAACTAATATATGAAAGGCAATGAATGGAATGAATGAACACTATCAACACCGCCTCGTTTCGCGTAACGGGTAGAGTTATTAATCTACTAAACCCAGAAGCGAGCCCCCCAGCCCCCCCCCCCCCATTCCACGTGTCGGATTCCATTACTGACTGGATGGATATGCATAAAACCGAATCAGGTGCTGCTATTGATATTGTGGAATACCACAACTGTGAAACTTGATCAGACCACAGGAAGAAAAACCTAACCTACCTAAGTGAGAGGTGCATAAAGGTGATGAATTCGCGACTACCATGATCATGAGGGGAATTTGAATATGGAGAATCCTAAATTTTGGTAGTTCGTTTTCCTGAAGTTGTATACCCCCAAAAATAATTGTCGAGATAAAACTAAACATACAACTGCAAATCCACGGTAAAAATATTCTTTTATATAATTGCAGCATTTTTTTTGTGAAAAGAACTTTAAAAGAACACCATGATTTATACTGCAAGTCAAACTAAAACCTTCAACAAATGAAATTGGGTGGGTTTTTAAACTACACACCAAGTATTACTACTTTTCCGGTAGGAACCTTTGTAATTCTTTATTATTTCTTTTTCCACTTCGCCGAATGAAAGTTTATATACGTACATCAGAATAAACTTTCGTAAAGTCCGCGCGGAAATCTAATACCTGGGTAAACATACGTTATATACCCAAGGAAGATTTTTTCGGAATAATGGCTTATATAGAGCTTGACTCGATATTTCAACAATCTTTTCTAGAGGTGATAGCACTGTAATTTGCCACTGATCGACATTGAGAAGGAGGTCTCGCTGCCACCAATTCGACGAAACCTGTTTTTCTTTCTCCCGAACCATCACAATAATCAGTACCAGGACTACTCACAGGAATACGTGTAGCATGCAGGGTGCATGTAAAGTCACTAGGCATTAGAGCCAAATATCATTGTTTTACGTTTTGAGTCTAAAAAATTGTGAAAGACACAACCTGCCGAAACCCTATCTTCCTTGTTCCAACTGAAATTTATATACATTATTGAATATTGATTATTCATTATGTTTTTTGGCAAGCACCCGCTGTGATAATATAACGAACATGAAAAGTTATTTTAAAAGATCAATACCTTGTTTAACTTGAACATAATGATAATACATTGCCAGATCATAGAAACTGATTACACTATTGTATTAAGAGCAACGATTGGATTATTAACGTTAAGACATAAAAAATTTTCCACTCAACCGAAACATGACCGCAATAGTAACTTCCTGTCATTTATTTTTGCTCTAACCATGAAATGGGATTTTTTTTAGTCCGTGTTGCACGCGGCTGGAAATTGCAAAGAAATTATTACTTTACTATTTTCCCGGTTTTTCGGTGGACAATCTTAATGGGAGGGAGGGGGTAAGGCCACTGGGTCCAAAATTCGGGACGAATGTAAGATACGGATCAGCAAATTTTCCAAAAAACCCGCCTGAAGGGTCCCCTTCCAGTACTCTCTCAAACCATCCTCAAAACCCCCTCAAACCAAAAACACACCACCCTCAACACAAGCTAAAAACCGACAGACACCCTCAAAAAAAACCCCTCCTTACCATGTCAAAAGAAACTATTTTCAGGATTCATATATTGTGCACAGAAAGTAACAATAACTATTTCTCTCCATTAATTAATGTATTATATTTTCTTTCTTGTCGTCCGTTTCTTCTTCTTTCCTTTTCTTATCTTCCGGTATTTTCTCTTCTTCTTGTACTCTTCAAGCATCATCTACAGTTATCTTCTAACAAAAACCGGTCCGAACAGTATTCAAACCCTCTCCCCAGGCCAGCCCGTGATCATTGGCGCGCATCATGCGATTATTCCCTTCATGTTTTTTCAACAAAAAAAAAAAGCTTTCATCATCAGCACAAAAGTACACAACCAGGTCAATCCCGCATACGAACGGGGCTTCGGCAGTGCAGCGATGTTCGGTGAAATCTTGATACGTCAAACGCGTTTAGCAATTAGGGGGCTGGCACTCAAAAACAAACTGCCACAAATGTCCTCAAAAAGGAACTCTAAAAAAAAAACACGTGGAAGGAGTGAACGTTTGCACCTTCAAGTTCACCTCGTGGCAAATGACGCCAGGTTATACTTGAGGCAGAGGATTTTATTTTTGATTTAGATGAGGATTATATTTGCAGTAACCAAACTGAAGATTTCGTCATTGTCAAATCCGCAAGTGTTTCTTTGTGAGTGGATTTGAACTTGCCGTTATTTCGTCATCTCAATTTTTTTATTAAAACAAAACCCGAATTTAACGACGTGCAAAGTTTCGTCGCGTCATTATTTTATTTATTTTTAAATCAATCACTCAGTGCACGCATTTTTCCTATACGGTCTAGTCACTATGAGAATTCAACAGCTGCTGTGCAGATTGTTACTAATCGCATCAGGTGGGCCGTGCCGTGGACAAAAACCTCATATCTGAAGTGAAATTCATTTCGTGGACTAAATTTTGACAATTTGGGACCCCGCCAACCCCCTGAATTTAACCCTGGAAGTAGTATCGATTTTGGATATCAGATGAAGGCCGTAATTTTTCCTCATTGGTCTTCCCTGACATTTGAGCCCTCAAAATCCTTTTATTTTCAAGATATGAACAAAAAAAACCACCTAATATGGTAACCATCAATATTAGCACAGTTTGAATACAGTTTGCAAGTGCCTTCTTGATTTCTACCAGATAACCGCAGAAACCGCAGCAGGCGGTGAAAGGGATCCAGTAAACTCAGCAATTCCGGTCAACAGGGACCACTTCATGACGGGCAACACGATTTTGCTGAGCGCACATTTGCGCATATCTAAAGTTGCTAAAGACAAGCGTGTGACTTTCAAGCAGCTGTGAAGCTCCCTGCGAGTACGATTCTTCACCGGGATCGTAACATAAATATGGGGATAAAATCCTTAATTCTAAAGTTCAGAAGTTGCCGTTTGTGGCTTTATATTTTACAGAAATCTCATACTACTACCTGGATTTTGATCCCGAACAAAGCTGTTTAAAATGTACAGTTACAACCCCAGCTGCTTCAAGTGGTCTAGACTCACTCAGTTATCAGACTTTTTAACGGAAAACCCATTCATCTCTAACTTTGGAATTGAATCCTTTTGACTATCTTTTAGGTTCTTGAACTATCTTTAGTTCTACTCAAAATTTAATTATATTTCGAAATCTAGAGCCAGCCATTAAATGATAAGCTTTTACGAAGAGAATAAAGGTATGATTTTGATGATTTCGGCGAATGATTGACAGTGCGATTGTCCTGATTGGCAGCATAATAATAATTATGCACAGCGCAGTGAGCGACCTTCGGGCATGGAGTCTGGCGCTTTATAAATGTCCATTATTATTTTGGGAAACCGGTGTAGAAGTAATATAGTCCGGAGTACTCATAGTCCGGCTACAGTGGTAAAGAATAGAGCACTCAATTCATTGACTCTTCACGCAACATTAGTTTCATCACGCTTATTACCGTTATCGTCTATGGAGCCGGACTGTGGTTCCCACCGACAGCGTAGAATCTGCTTTCACCCGGTACTCTTCATCTTTGCGAAGATATCCAAATGGCTGGTTCTGATTTAAACTCAATATTTGTAATCTGAAGTTTTTGGTGATTAATGCGATTCAAAGTGAGGGAGAAAACAAGGCAATAATCTTGTTACGCCATGTGATGTCAGAGTTGACCAACATACCCATCGCAGCATATGCTTTATTTCCGGTTAACGCTCTTTATATTCCTTCAGGAGTTACGCGGTGGTCAATGACGTCACAGGTGACCAAACGAGACATTCCCGAAACCTAAAAATCGCGGACCATTAATTCATCGGTCACCCAGGCCTTTCTTAGCTTTTTTCTTTGACTTTGAAGTTCTGAAATTATGGATGTTTTTTGACTGGCCTTGATGCATGACTGACTATCCAAAACTTCTTGCAATGCCATGCATTAGTCCACAGCGTTCCCGTCCGTGGTTGCTGGGCGATAAGATCTCCACACGTTGTGTTGTGTCGTATCTAGGCGGTGTCTGGACCAAGCTGTCGTGTATGGCAAGCCCATAATGCCATAACGGATTGCCGCAACGCGTTGCGAGAAAGTAGCAACCCGCGGTTGCCAAAATTTCACAACGCGTTTGTTGTGTTGGCCAATGAAAATGATCAATTTCAAATGTGACGTATTTAAAAAAAATAGACCAACAGACGCGTTGCAATGTATCTAGCACCGCTTGTGAACTCACATGCGTTGCAAGCCTTCACAAGCGTTGCGAGATTCCACAACGCGTTGCGGCTTTGTACAACGCGTTGCGAGGTCCACAAGCCATAAGGTCATAACGTACTGCCGCCAACTCTTTTGTGAGAAATTAGCAACGCGTTGCGCGTCGCGACATTTCTGCAACGCGTTGCGGCGTCGGCCAATCAAAATCATGAATTTCTGTGACGAATTTTCAAAAAATAGATCCACAACGCGTGCGGCAATACGTTTGACCCTTATTGCTTTCACAACGCGTTGCAAGCCATCACAACAGCGTTTGCGAGCTTCACAACACGTTTGCCTTCACAAAGCGTTATGAAGGTTTGCAACGCTTTCTGCGAGGTCGCAACGCGCAACGCTTTGTGAGATTTTAATTTTGTTAAATACGTCACAGGAAATTCATGATTTTGGATTGCCGACACCGCAAACGCGTTGCTGAAATGGCGCAACACGCGTTGCTGAAATGTCCGCAACAGCGTTGCTGAAATGTCGCCACGCGTTGCCCAAATTTCGCAACGCGTTGTGACTGTTTCTCACAACGCGTTGTCGGCAAATACGTATGCATGTATTGACCCTTATGGCCTGGTGACTTAGCATCGCGTTTGGTGAAGCTTCGCATCGCGTTGTGCAGCTCGCAACCCCTGTGAAGGGTTTGCAACACGTTGCACAAAGTATCTAGCAATGCGTGGGTGGTCTTTTTTTTTAATACGTCCACAGAAATTTATGATGTTTTGATTGGGCAACACCGCAACGTGGTTGCGAAATGCCGCAACTCTTGCCGAAATGTCCAACGCGTTGGTACTTTCTCGCAACGCGTTTTGCACGCAATACTTATGGCCTTTATGCCAGTGGCATAATTATGGTTTGCGATAGTCGTGTAACCAAACATTACACCTGTTTGTACATGTTGTATGGCGTTTGTGGTTCACAAGCCTGGTTGAACGTAGACTAACAGTGAAAGCCATAAACCAATTGCTATAGATATGAAAATTTCAAAACACATACACAAAGCATTTGGGCAATTGATTCAAAAAATTCAAGAAACGATGACCGTCTAAAAAACCTGATGGTACTGGTGATTCTGCATAGCATCCCCCCACAGCCCCGCTCAGTCACGCATCACCAGCACATGCAGTTATGGCAGTTGCCATGGCATGTGCTGCAGCAATGAGCTCCCGGACAACGCATTACAATACAATGCCACCTGCACAAGCAATCCTCCTGTCCAGACTCCAGCCTTTTAATTTTTCGAATCGTTTTTGTGGCTTTATTTACGATGTTTTTTGTGAATTGGAATGCAAATCGGGATGCATATATACACATCATCAACGACTTCTGGGCTTGGTGATGGGCAAAGATATTTGGCGATGGGGGTGACGACTAATATACTTGTCCATCTCGGTAACAAAACATCCACAAAGCTACTATTAATCTCTTCCCACGCGACAAGTACTTGTGGTCTGCTGAGAAGAAAGGCAACGGCCACTTTGAAATAAAAAATCCCTAAACTATTCAAATTCAAATTTTTTTTTCTCAAAATTTTCTTATCCAACACTTTTTTGTGGGATGAGAAAAGTGCTCCAAATATCGTTTTCCTCTACCTATATGCCCAAAGCTGTAGAGGTCTGTTGGGTAGATTAAATGAAATTGATGAATGCGTTAAACTTGGTCCCAAATGAAGTTCGATTTTAGCGGATATTTCGGCATTGGTCTTACACACATGTTTTCGCAACCTCTAAAAACCCAACTTTAGTAACGCAATATCAATGACCGTCACCGCCTGAACCGCCGGTTTGGTTTCCCACACGGTACTTGATGGGGTGTATGTTGCAAGTGCCAGGCTCTCATATCAAGAGAGAACACGATAGACACTGAAATCGGACAAGAACTTTAATAATTTTTCTTTTAAATGTGTATAAAATATGATTGTTAACATGAATTCCTTAATTCATAAATTGATTTTTAACATTATGTTTGTTATTGAGTGATCGGCAGCAATACACAACCCGTTTGTGAACTGAACGTTTTGGAACATTGAAAGTGACATCATTAATTTCGAAGTTTAAAGAGTAAATAAGACTAGTTTTAAGACAAGTAAAGTAAGATGTACTCTAACACCATTACTTATCTCTAGTTGTGCATAAAGTGTGATTAGAACAGGTGCGCAAAAAAATCGCGTTGTGAAAAATATTCAATATTTGTGGAAAATTGATGTTGGGAAAATAGAACTCTCAGCTGAGGTCTGTTGGAGGTTTTTCACTGGGCAATTAAATTAGAATTGCAAAAAAAAAGTACTGTTTTCCTCACTGTTACGAGACTACATAGGAGGAAACAACAGTAGTGTACCCGCAGTGACGCGTCTAGAAATTTTTCAAAAGAGTAGTCGCAACGAAAGTCTGTTATCTGTTTGTTTCGGTGATGCGCAAATGGCGACCACCAATGTGTAAATGTTTTGGAAAGAGGAAGATGATCGACGATTGGGAAAATCCAACTTTTTTTCAACGTTCTACAAAGTCAAAGTTAGGCTTGAGGCCAATGTATTGTATGGGCGGATGAAGATGCTATATATGGACTACGGTTTTCTGGGCACATGGTTTTTTAATGGGGGCCATTGGTTTGTTTTTTGTAAACATTCTCGTAAAAAGCCGCACCAAATTATGATAAAGTTTTGATTTGAAAGTAAAGTCATTGGACTTCATGCTTTTGATAATACAGTCCCCAATACAGTATTCATTCAGTCAATTGACAAATTCCCATTGACGTTGGAAGTTGCACGTGTAGACGTACATGGGGAACTAACTTAGACGTGGTATATTGCCCCGTACACTTTTCCCTGTTGTTTGCGCAATGAAGACATAACGCGGGGTAAACATTGCGTTGTACAAAAACATAAAGGGTGCCGCGCATATTTCCGGTGGCATCATGCACACGCAAGCTTGCTAGATGTATGTTAGCAATGCATGTACTTTAAAAAGTCACAGGTGCGCATATTACTAAAATTGTTAGTCGGAGTCTATTTTAAGGGTGTTTCTTAGAAAGAAGTTTCAACACCAAAGATTGATACACATGATCCATGCAGTTTTAAACGGTTTAAGCACTTCGTTGAATGAGTGCTTGGCTTATGTTTATATAATACATATGCGTTTAATTTTCGAAAAGATCAATTAAAATTTAGAGTTTAAAATATTTTGAAAGCTCTGGTCATGTAATCATTGGTTGGGCTAGGGCGTTCATCTGACAGTGGAAAAGTATTCTGTCTTTCCCTTAGCTGGTGAGGGGGAATGCTGTCTGCTTGTGGAGGTGGCTGTCAACTTCCATGAAGGAAAGCTTCCTGTTTCTAATGAATTGGAAAAGGTTGGGCCCTAAATTTAATTAAGGTATAATTAAGGATATCAGTGATTTGCAAAATCAGAAATCGAAAAAAAAAACTCATCCAAAATAAAATTTTTGCATGTTGTAGCAAGAGACAGGTACCCTAACATATTCTACAAATACGAAGGCCAGAAGAAGACCTATAAGGACAAAAATCGGGTATATTAGTCCTTACTGTCCGGTCGGACACGTACTACAACACGACAAACTGCATGGCAAGTCATATCTTGGACCACTGCAGTTTGCTTCCTTTTCTGTCATTCTTCAGTTGAAGAAAGTAACTTATGAGGGTTCTACGGACTTATTACTTCACTTAAACCATCTCTGCGAATTTCAAATATTTTCACTCTTTCGGAATTGAATCACTGATAGGGTCTTTTTAAAGTCGGTGGAACTCGCTTCAGGGGCGAGGGGGGGTCGGGTGGTGATGTGCGATAACCCCCTCTGGGGGAGAAATCCCTGTACTGTTCAATGGTAGGTTTATAGCGCCCTCATTCGATCCCTTGAGCTAGTTCTTCCAGAATGTCAGAGTGTCTGGAAATTGTAGAAGACCATGATGGTTGCTGTAAAGGACTCATAATGTGCAAATGGAAACATTAAAACTTTATTTATAGCGAGCGTGTTCTACCATTTGATATATTCTCCCGAAACAATCGCGACACAAGCTAATGAAAGTCAATGGTTTATCATTACCTCACCCAGTTTTTTATTAGTCTTTGAATGAAAATGATTAAATGTTTATGTGGTTAAGGTAGAATTGAGTTGTTTGTCTTCACCATATCAGTTGTGAATGAGTTCGTGAGTACGTTATTTGCCCCATTAAGTACTTGTCCGTATTAATTTCTGAAATTAAGTCCCCAAATTCTAGGAAAACTTCTCTATTACAAACGGGTAACTGATATGTAAAAGTCATGATTCCCATTGTAGACAATTGTAGTAGGTTAGTAACCAGCTCAATGATTTTAAGTGCATCACACAACACATAATTTGTCAAGTACAAGCTGCAAACAAAAAAATTTGAATTGATACATCACAAATATAGTGAATTGAAAAGTAAAGTGATGATGCATTCCCCCTAAAAGTGATCGCAATGTATCAAAAATATATTACAGAAAAATATAGAATGGTTATTTCATAGGCCAAAAATAAATTTTTTAATACTTAGCAAAGCAAATGACACTTCAAATCCCCCTACTCCTCTACAAATTACACCATTTATTCACGTGACTCATATAAGTGGTGTAGTTTGGCATGACATTATGATCAAAGCTCATTTGGGGTCACAGGAGTCCAAGATCTGATTTTCACTAAAAAAGTTCCGGTCTGAGCAGTCCCGACTGTGGTTCAGATCATGTACACAGATCTTAGTTTCTTCTTCTCTGTCAACAGTGCTAATATCTCAGACATGAAACATCCCATATTGACCAAAAACTGGTCAACCCCAACCCAAGGAACAAGGACATGCACAGGAAACTTTGACATGACCCGATTGATGCCAAAGGTCACGATAGGGTCCAGGGGGCAACAAGTGAACCATGCAAAAAATCTAGAAATACTCAAATCTCAAATTAATGGGTCGTATTGTAGTACTTGATCAACACTACAAAAAAGCAAATTATGAATTTGTCACATGACACCTGATTTAGGGGTCAGAGGTCAAAATACATAAAATACGTACATTCAAACACTACTCATTTACAAATGACATAAGATGATCACGGACTCATGTATATGATGCAGCTTGACATCCCCACAAAAGTTAACTTATGAAATTTGGATCAAAGGTATCTGGGGGGTCACTAGGTCAATGACCTTTACTGTTGTGTGTAAAATTTTAAAAAAACCACACAAGGTCAAATGGAAAATCTTTTTATCCCATCCTCTAGTACTTGATGGGAGGGTCAATAAAAGTCACTCATGACAAACTCACCTGACCCATGGTTTAGGGGTCAAAGGTCAAAATACATCAAATTACGTACACTTCAAATCACTACTCCTTCTACAGATTAACATCATTTGATCACGTGACTCATTGTATGTAGTGTAATTTGGCATCCCCTTACAAAAGTTACTTACTGAAATTTTGTCAAAGGTCATGGGGGGTCACAGGAGTCCAGACCTGATTTTCACTAAAAAGCTTCTTCTACAAGGTTCCGTCCGGTCTGAGTACTCTCGACTGTGTTCAGATGTGTACACAGATCTAGTTACACAGTCTAGGAACTCGACTGTGTCTTTCGTCTATACGGTTGCTTTCTTTACACAGTCGAGGTACTCGACTGTGCTTTCTTTGTTACGGTTCTTCGTTCTCTTTCTTTCTTTATTTTCTTTATTTCTGTCAACATGCTAATATCTCCGACATTGGAACTCCCATATGACAAAAATGGGCACCAAGGACACAGTACATGCACAGGAACTTTGAAAAATGACCCGATTGGTGTAAAAGGTCAACGATAGCGGTCAAAGGGTCCGGCAACAACGTTAACCATGCAAAAAAATCTAGAAAAGCTCAATCTCAAAAGACCTAATGTTTTTTGTCATCTTGTAGGACTGATCAACACTACAAAAAGTAATTAGGACTTTGTCACATGACACCCATGATTAGGGGTCAGAGGTCAAAATACATAAAATTACGTTACACTTCAATCATCTACTCCTTTAACAAATTACATAGTATGGATCCACGTGACTCATGGAATGATGCAGGCTTGACATTCCCACAAAAGTTAGAAAAGTTAGTTAAGTGAAATTTTGATCAAAGGTCATCTGGTGGACCTAAGGTCAATGACTTTACTGTGTGTAAAATTTAAAAACCAAGGTCAATAGAAAATCTTTTTATCCCATCCTGTAGTACTTGATGGGAGGTCAATACAAAGTCAATCATTGACAACATCAACTGACCCATGGTTCGGGTCAAAGGTCAAAAATTATTCCAAATTACGTTACCATTCAAATTCACTACTCCTTCTAAGATTACATAATTTGATCACGTGACCGTGTATTGGGTTAATTGGCACTCCCTACAAAAGTACTTAATGAAATTTTGATCATCAAAGGGTTCATTTGGGGGTCACGGAGTCCAAGACCTGATTATCACTAAAAATGCTACTTCTACCAGTTCCGGTCTCAGCATTCTCGACTGTATTCAGATCTGTAAACAGAGTCTAGTGACACCGCGAGGACCGACTGTGTCTTTCGTCTGTACGGTTTCTTTCTTTACACAGTCGCGGAACTCGACTGTGTTTTCTTCTGTACGGTTTCTTCTTTCTTCTTCTTTCTTTCTATCTTTCTTTCTTTCGTGTCACATGCTAATATATCAGACATGGACATCCATATTGACCAAACTGGCTCAAAAGGACAAGTACATGCACAACAAACTTTGACATGACCCGATTGGGTCAAAAGTCAAGATTGGTCACAGGGGTCAACAACGTTAAACATGCCAAAATCGGATTGGCTCATATCCAAAAACTAATGCTTGTCATCTTGTAGGACTTGATAAACTAACAAAAAAAGTCATTATGCCTTTGTCATATGACCATGATTTAGAGGTAGAGGTCAAAATACATCAAATTACGTTACACTTCAAACTCATACTCCTTTTACAATTTACATAGTATGATCATGGGAATCATGTATGTGGTTGCAGCTTGACATCCCTCACAAAAGTTAACTTAATGAAATTTTTGCTCAAAGGTCCTCTGGGCGGGTCATAAGAGTCAATGACCTTACTGTTGTGTAAAATTTAAAAACAAGTCAAATAGAAAAATATTTTTATCCCCTCCTGTAGTACTTGATGATGAGGTCAATAAAAGTCAATCATAACCCTATCACTTGACCAAT
>JAMKCH010059189.1:0-51230 GCA_023653785.1 Ophioderma brevispina | reverse complement strand
CAATTTGTATGGGGTCAAACAGCTGTGCTGACAACTTCATTTGATATAAACTATCAATTACAATTCAGGGTTGTCATGAAATTCTACTGACAGAAAATAGATAATAAAATGATCCAATGGACAATTAATAACAATCCCCAATTGTTTTCATGTTAAAAAGAGTGCCCACTTTACCATTTAATATTGAATATATAGATCAAATTCTGACAAAACTGACTAGCGACTTGTCACATCTAAACTACACTCTTGGTGTGTTAAAATATGTAGAGGCAACAGGGTAAGAGAACTCGCAATGTAGCTACCTTAGTTGTAACTCTCCTGCCAATAACTTGTCAGTCATTCAATCTGACAAATGAAACAATTTTTCATGTGTATTTCCTATATGTGTGCACTTTTCCCTTTCTGGCTCTCCAAATCCCACATTTAATGCCATTATGATTTGGCTTTGAGACATAATATGCTGATCCTCTAAGATCAGACTGAGATTTGTTTTCTGTCATGTGTGAGTATTGCGAGGTATTGTCATCTATGTCAAAGAGTGACAAAATGTTGGGTGCACCAGTGAAATTCAGTCTGATGAAATCAATGATAAAAGGAAATGGTGTGTTGCTGACTGGGGGAGGACATATTAGAAAAGAGAGGTGGTTGATGTAGGAGTGGCATTCTCCTTCAGTGTTTTTTATTGAATTGTGCACCTTTGTTGCTCACCTGTAAAATAATGCAATTTTATAAGATATGTTTTGACACTGAGGTGGATTACGTATGGTGATATAACCATAATTATGTACGATTCAAATGTACCATACAAGGGATGTACAAATCTGAATGGGGCTACAATAAAAAACAGTATATACCATTTTGTGGGATTAAAAATAAAACAATAAGATACTAACCTACACACTAAAAACAACATGGTCATTTACTGGGGTCAGTAGTCCACTATGCACACTACTCCAAAATTCCCTTTTCATGGTCAAAATTTGACCACTATTTCGTAGTAGTGTGCATAGTGGACTACTGACCCCGGAAAATGACCCCCCTTTTTTTTAGTGTGTATTAAATCCAAAAGAAAATTGGTCAAGTTGAGTGAAACATCACATTTTTGACTGCAAGATTAGCTCAATATGCCTGATAAACAGTCACATCAATCTGGACCTTTATCAACATCTCAAAAGTAAACTGAGCCTCAGCCTGCCCTGGATAGTATAAAATGGCTAATTAGTTCACAAAATTGACACCCTTTTCACAATTTTGTACAAACTGAAAGGTAGGCCTAATTCCAACCTTGGTATTTATAGACCTTAGGTTTGACAGTGACATATGGCCTGTTCATCCTATTTAACAGCTAACCTTTTTCACAAGGTCACCTTTAAAAATTATAATACACCTATTAAAGGGACACTAAGAGGTTGGGTGGGAAGGGTGCCCTCACTTTTTGTACAAGGTGAGATTTTTTGCACGTACTCATTGCATACTACCTAACCCAAATGAATAAGCCATGTATAGTTTTATTATAAAACTAGAGCAGTTTAAATTTTAATTGTCTGTATGATCATGACAATTAAATCCACAAAGTGACCTGGGGAAATGAAATACACAAAAATAATTAAAATGGAATGTAGTATTGAATTGAAATTTTCAACATAGGTTTGTTTTGGTGGTCTTCTGTAGAAGTTTCCATTAAAGGTGCATGTTCTGATCGTCTTTGGCATCCCTGACTTGCCCGGAATTAGTATCAATTTTGATATCAGATAAAAGGCTGTATTTTTCTTATTGTCACTCTGAAATTTCAGCACTCACATTCATTTCTTCCCCAAGAGACAAAAAAACTGTTGTTTTAGTGGTTAACTATTAATATTACTCAGTACAGTAGTAAACAGGGCCTTGCACTATATGCATTATCATAACTATAAGTTTGTTTCCATTAGATTTGGTAGCGAGTGTATTCAAGTGGCTGGCTCTCATATCAAGTAGAGAACATGATAGACTAGCATCTAGCATATTTTTATTAATTTTATTTATCCCTGAGCAATTTTTTTTCTTCTAACTTTACCAATTTAGTAGGACAAATAAGGCCACAGAATTGACCCACACAGCAACAAAACATTTCACTGTGCCAAACTTTTAAATTTAAAATTCTTTTGACAAAACAAAAATAACACCTTTGGGAAATCATGGTATTTTCCATAACATTGTGGAGTGCTAATAACATCATCCTTATTTACCTGGAAAAGGTTAACAAAAACCTTCCGTCACATTACATTCAACTATGGTCCATCACATAACATTCAACTATGGTCCCCTGTTTTTCAAGTTTTGTGGCAATTCTGGTTATACTTGGATGCTTACCAGTCATTGGAGGTGACTTGTACACCATAGTTCATCTTGTGGTGTGGGTAAAATAGCATGTTAACCAGACCATAGCCTATACTTATGATTATACTGATAAAATATCAAGTGATTATGCGGGTAACCATTATTTGTTTACAACTGAACAAGCACTTCAGGTGAACTTTTATCTATTTGTAGGTCAATAGTAAGTGACATGGACAAACCAAACTGTATTTGATCCATGTTGTAAGGTACATTCCATACAACATGGACAGTGCCAGGCAGAGGGCAAGGGTTTTATTGCCCAGGGGTTTATGGGAACTGTCAGTGGAGGTGCCCCACCCAGAGAAAAATGATGGATTTTTTTGCAAATATCAGTGATTTGGGGCCAAAAATCACCAAATTTGATAAAAATCAGTGATTTGGGGCCAAAATTGGTTACAAATCTCTGAATTTTGGATATTTTGCCTCCTCCACTTCACTGTTTCCCAAAAACTTCACTTTTGCCCCATTCCCCCAGAAAAAGAAGTCTGGTGCTGCCACTGGCCACTGTCCTCTCCCCTTTCATTCACATGCCATAATAAATATTTCATGCACTGACAGTATGTTTTTCCCCATTTCACTGCCACCATCAGCAGAAGAGCTCAGATAATACTCAAAGCTTCAAGATGATATTAGTTAAAAAGTTAAGTCCTTCCCATGCTGAATGGTGGAACCTATCTCTGTTTCCATAACCCAAGGCCACAGGACTGCTGAATGCAGTGAAAGCTACAGTTAAGTGTTAGTCCACTCATAGCTCCTCATTTTCAATGGATGTTTTCAATGTCCTTACTCCAATCTTTTCAAAGGTGCAACGAGAGATTTCACGTATCAGATGTCCCTAAAAAATTGAAAGTTCTCATTTTTGCCCAGATGTAAACCTTTCTGTCAAAAATATCCCCATCTGAAAGGATTCATCTGAGAAATGTTTCTTTGGTACAAAAATTGTGCAATTTCTAATTTCGTATAGGAGCAAATACGAAATTCAGCCTGTTTTACATTGAAATATATAGTAAATCAAAATCGCCTTTTTCTCTCTTTCAAGACATTTCTGTAGCAAAATACAAGGTAAGAAATCCATTGAGTGTCTAATCTATTTGAAATCACTATTACGACACAATATTTGTGTGCCTCAAAATCTCTTGTTGCACCTTTAAATGCAGAGTGCCTGACAAGAAGGCAGTAAGTACGCTTTTGTTCAGGCTTTGGTATTTGGTATTTTTGCATGTTATAAGTTATAAGACCAATAACAACTATAACAAGGACAAGACCTGGTATTTTTTTAGTCATTACTGTTCGTACAAACACTTACTGCAACAGATAACTAAATGGAGATTCATATCTTTGAATACTGCTGTTTTCATCTTTTTCTATCAATTTTTCAGTATTTTCAGTCGACAGAATCAGACTATTGGTAACTTGAGGTAACCTTCATTTGTTCTTGTTTACAACTCATGCAGGATTTTGACCGAAGGTGGACAATTTTGTAATTAACACTATTTGCACGCGATATTGACCACAACTATTTTTTAGTATACTTTATAGATACCTTGACCTATAAAGATATGTGTAATATAGTAGTGTTAAAGTAATCATCACTCAATGCTATTGTGTAACTTGTCAAATCAAGGACCCTAAATCTATTTACCGACACGTAACTGGAGGGAAATATCTGAATTCACAGTGACAATGGTTCAATATTTGTCAAGGTATGCCTACTACCACTGTCAGTCCTCCTGTTGATGGTCACCAATCTCATCAGATGTCTGGATAAAGTATATTGGTCATCTAACCCTGGAGGGAATATTCAAATACACAGTCACAATAGTTCAGAATTTAACAATATGTGGGCGTACAACCATTGGTATATCAAAGTGTCAGTAATTATGGTGGTAGCCACCGATCTCATAATATGCGTGGATGTGGTATATTGGTCATCTAACCCTGAAGGCAAGGATTCTTCCTTAGACAAAAATTAGACAAAAGTTATGTAGGTCACTGAACCCCGAGGGGGTTCTTTGCCAGCATACCTACAAGTTTTTTTTTTTTTTTTTTTTTCCCGGGAAAGGCCCTTTCAAGTGGATTGTTAAGTGCGTAATACAATAGGTATTGAATGGATAAAACAAGCTTATCTAGCGAGTCTCGAAGCGATACACCTCCTCTTCCTTACATCTTCTCTGGTTAAAGTAATCGTCACTCAATGCTATTGTGTAACTTGTCAAATCAAGGACCCTAAATCTATTTACCGACACGTAACTGGAGGGAAATATCTGAATTCACAGTGACAATGGTTCAGTATTTGTCAAGGTATGCCTACTACCACTGTCAGTCCTCCTGTTGATGGTCACCAATCTCATCAGATATGTCTGGATAAAGTATATTGGTCATCTAACCCTGGAGGGAATATTCGAATACACAGTCACAATGGTTCAGAATTTAACAATATGTGGGCGTACAACCATTGGTATATCAAAGTGTCAGTAATTATGGTGGTAGCCACCGATCTCATAATATGCGTGGATGTGGTATATTGGTCATCTAACCCTGAAGGCAAGGATTCTTCCTTAGACAAAAATTAGACAAAAGTTATGTAGGTCACTGAACCCCGAGGGGGTTCTTTGCCAGCATACCTACAAGTAGGATGCAGTTCTTCCTCTGTGAAAAAGGACAACTGAAGCCTGAAAGGCCATATTCTGCAGATATGTATGTAGGTCATTGACCCCAAGGGGGGAGGCTTCTTCCTCTGACAATACAGTACAGGTATGCCTACTGGTGGTTACATTCCAGAAGCCAATTTCTTTGGGGGAGCTATATACTGGTAACTAATAAAAACTTCTTTTTCTGGTGGGGTGTGCAAACAGAGGGCAAAGTGAAATTGGCGGAGGGCAAAGTGAAATGGGGGGGGGCAAAAGTGTAATTTTTGGGGAAACATCCAAAATGTTGAGATGTTTAACCAATTTTTGGCCCCAAATTGACGATTAATAGCTCAAAAACAGGGGGAAATCCCCCTCCCCAGTGCCCCCTCTAGGGCCGCCACTGCATGGAAGCCACTTTTTCCAAGTTATGGGTTCTTCCTTGTAGAAAATGGGTACAGGTAGGTCCATACTTTCAATAGCCATGTGGTTTAATTGAAAAATTATAAGACAAAAATTAACTTCTTGACCTAAAATGCCAGAACTGGTATGCGAAAAGGACAGGGACCAAAAAAAAAACATGCAATATTAAAGACACTTCAATGATCCACCCAAAAGAGTCAAAATTTGCAGGAATTTCAGTTTAAAATTGAAGGTTAATTCTGTAGAATTCTCATTTAAGTTATTTTATCCAACTGAAAAAAAAAATGACAGAAAGGAAGATGTGAATCTCCATTCAATTACGTTGTGTACTCTCTTAAAAATAAAGATTGAAATTTCAATCTTATCGAGTGTACGTGTGCACTCACCACAAAAAAAAAAAAAATGCAAAGTCAATCTTTTAGACAGAATTACAATTAAAATAATTTTAATCTTAATTCCAAAGATTGAAATGTCAATCTAAAAGATTGACTTTTCATTTTTTTTTTTTCGTTTGTGGTGAATGCACACTCGATAAGATTGAAATTTCAATCATCATTTTTAAGAGAGTATGGACAGTAATGACTAAAATATCTGATTTTGTTCTAAGTAGGTTGCTTTTGGTTGTATCACACTTAGGTTATGTTACAGATATGCAAAGATCTGATTTTTTCAATTTTCTGATAAAGGTAATCACTGATAAAGCCTTTAGAGTAAGGGACCAACCTTCAGGTACTTACAAAGAAAAACATGGCTTTTTCCACCCAGCAGTAGAAACACATTATAGGTATAATGACAAACTGCGTCATGTTTGGTAGAAACATGCTGAGTGTATTCACACACATATGGTGCATTATGAGATTTACCTTTTATAATGTTAGAGGCTGACTCAGAGATTTCCTGAGGAGGGCACCCTCAATTTTCAAACGAATCGTGTTTTTTTCATATATACATAATGCTTGTCCATATACTAATTACTGTGTGAAATAACTAAGCTCAAATTGAAGTCCTTCATGCAGAAAATCACAACTTTGCTATAAAATTCTGGATCCGGAATTATACACAGTATCCTATGGCACTGTTATACTGTACATAAATGCTTACTGCATGCAAACGAAAAATCAGATTCATCCCAAACTTTGGAATTAAGCACTTTAGGCGACTATCTTTAGTTCTAGTTGAATATTTTTAATTACTACACACAATAATTATATTTGGAAATCTCTGAGTCAGCCTTTAACTAAATGTAGTTTTATTAAAGGTCACAAGCTAACTTAAAGGTGCGTGTTCCGATCGTCTTTGGGACCCCCTGATTTACCCGGAAGTAGTATCGATTTTAATATCAGATGAAAGGCCGTATTTTTCTCATTGTCGTTCTGAAATTTGAGCCCTCAAATCCATTTCATTCCCAAGATATAAACAAAAAACCACTGTTTTAGTGGTTAACCATCAATATTAGCACAGTATTGAATAGGGCTTTGCAACATGCGTTATTGCGTGTACCATTAAACCGCAAGTTTGTTTCCCACGGTACTTGCTGGGGTGTATGTGCAAGTGCCAGGCTCTCATATCAAGTAGAGAATACAATACACATAAATCGGAACAAGCACCTTTAAAGCAAGCACATACCATATTTACTTCTAAAATAGTCAAAATTCCAGCAATGCTCTGAATATTTGAATAAACTGATTTCAATGGCATCTGAAATCATTCTTTAACTTTCCAATTTCATTCAAATAAATTTTGTCTGCGTGGGGAAACTGCTAATAAAAATCTCTGGGCTGCTTCCAACACTGTATGTTACAGTACTAATATAGTTAATTGAATTGGCAATACCACTTGTGAGATATTTTCAAAGACGCACTCCATTCAATCCAATGGGACATGTTACAATGAAAGGTAACATGTTGTTGGCCATTCACATGTTGAAATATACCCAATACAAACTGTTTAATTATAAAGAGAATAATAAGACAGTTATTGAGCTTTTTCATTGTATTTTCTTAAATAGCTATGCAAATGTAAGAAATTCCATTGGTTCTTGCCCGGTACCAATCGGTAATTTAAAGCGAGTAATATGCGCTTGGTTGCTGGGCAGCCTACTTCGGCCCTTTTTTATAAATGCAGCGTAAGTCAGGGGTTCTCAATTATATTAGCTGAATTGGCCAGAGAATGCTGAACACGTTTGAAAGTTCCCTACTTAAAGGGCAAATACACCTGAAATTCTTATGTTTCCCTTTATATTTTGGAGCAAGTTGAGGGCCAAAAATCAATGGTTGGCGGGCCGGATTTGGCCCACGGGCCAGCTATTGAGAACCCCTGACGTAAGTAATAAAACAGGTAACACAGATTCACAAATGAGTTTTAGTTGAACATGAAATGATGAATTCCAGAGTAAATAACTGAATCATGCCACACGTGATGAAGTTATTCCAAATATTCAAGCCTAACTTTTGCAAATTCATGCTATAGTTAGTGACATCAAACATTTTTTTCTTTTTGCATGAAGAACTTCCACTTAAAATAATGCTATATTGCTGGGTTTGGTTTGATTTACATTGAGCACTGCTTCAAAAAATCATACTTTTATTTTCTAATTCAAAACTAAATGTTTTGATTTTCTGAGCATGATATTAGTTTAAAATTGAGTATGTTCCCTTTCAACTAATGTTTGAAGTAGGCAACATGCACCTTTAACTGAAACAAATCACAAGCATGTTATTTTTTCTGACAACATTGCAAGAATTTTGGATCATGGGTCTGAGATTGTTGCTTTCTTTTGCATGTGCATTTCCAACACAGTTGAGCGGGACCTTACACAGGATTTATTTTTGGCGTGCGGGACTGCAAAAAAGTGGACTTTTGAGTTTGGTAAGTGGACCTAACCCCCCCCAAACTGTACCTTTTGAACATCTCATTACAAAAAGTGAACTTTCTTGTCCAAATTTTGGACCTTTTTTATAAGAAGATTCAGCAAAAAGTGGACCTTTTCTGCATCCCCCCTCCCTGTGTACAGGCCCGCAGTTGAGTTTGTTAAAGACACTATCAGTGATTTGAAAAATATTTGAAATTTGCAGGAATAGCTTCAAAGTGAAGGATAAGTCTGTAGAATTCTCATAAGTTACCCTTCCAACTGAAAAATTTACAGAAAAGGAAGAAAACGGCAGTGTTCCAAGATACGATTCCCCATTCAATTACGTGTTGTAGTAAGTGTCCGAACGGACAGTAATGACTAAAATTTCCGATTTTGTCCTTATTAGGTTGCTTCTGGTCCTATCATTTGCAGGGTATGTTAGGATACCTGTACTTTTTTTTTTTTTTTTTTTTTTCCCCCCCCAAACTGTACCTTTTGAACATCTCATTACAAAAAGTGAACTTTCTTGTCCAAATTTTGGACCTTTTTTATAAGAAGATTCAGCAAAAAGTGGACCTTTTCCGCATCCCCCCTCCCTGTGTACAGGCCCGCAGTTGAGTTTGTTAAGTGAAGTTACTTGGTGTACTTTCAAGAATTTTATTCACAAAGGGGGTGTGTGTTAGGCAGCTGATATCCCCTCACAAACTTACAACTTTTAAAATGTTCCCATAGGTACCCAAGCACTGATTTTATTGGTACTTTTTCCTACATGGCCCACATTCCTATTTTTATGATACTGATGACCCAAACGCAAAGTGTTTTTGTGGGTCTTTCTGTTTTTGTGTCTTTTTGTGCACATTGAGATCTTCTGATGATTAATTTCAGACAATTCCACCCAGCAGTAGAAACACATTATAGGTATAATGACAAACTGCATCATGTTTGGTAGAAACATGCTGAGTGTATTCACACACATATGGTGCATTATGAGATTTATCTTTTATAATGTTAGAGGCTGACTCAGAGATTTCCTGAGGAGGGCACCCTCAATTTTCAAACGAATCATGTTTTTTTCATATATACATAATGCTTGTCCATATACTAATTACTGTGTGAAATAACTAAGCTCAAATCGAAGTCCTTCATGTAGAAAATCACAACTTTGCTATAAAATTCTGAATCCGGAATTATACACAGTATCCTATGGCACTGTTATACTGTACATAAATACTTACTGCATGTAAACGAAAAATCAGATTCATCCCAAACTTTGGAATTAAGCACTTTAGGCGACTATCTTTAGTTCTAGTTGAATATTTTTAATTACTACACAAAATAATTATATTTGGAAATCTCTGAGTCAGCCTTTAACTAAATGTAGTTTTATTAAAGGTCACAAGCTAACTTAAAGTCTGACTCAGAGATTTCTGAATATAATTTTTTTAATATATTAAATAAAAATAGTCAACTAGAACTAAAGATAGTCACCTAGAATGCTCAATTCCAAATTTTGAGATGAATCGGAGTTTTCATTTTGATGCAGTAAACATTTATGTGTATATAACAGTGCCATAGGATACTGTGTATAACAAAATTTCCGGATCCGGAATTTTTAAACAAAGATTTGATTTTCTATATGAAGGATTTCGATTTGAGTTTAGCTATTTCACACAGTGATTAGTATATGGACAAGCATTATGTACATGCAAAAAACACAATTTGTTTGAAAATTGAGGGCGCCCTCATCGGGATTTTTTTTTTTTTTTTTTTTCCTACATGGCCCACATTCCTATTTTTATGATACTGATGACCCAAACGCAAAGTGTTTTTGTGGGTCTTTCTGTTTTTGTGTCTTTTTGTGCACATTGAGATCTTCTGATGATTAATTTCAGACAATGTGGGTGTTAAAATATGACTTGGTCATATAGGTGAAGCGAAATGATCATGGCGATTTCCTGATGGCGGCGTAATAATAATAGGCAACAGCGCTGTGATCTTGATGAAATAGCACTATATAAAAGCCTGTGTATTATTATTATTGGTCACTTAAAGAGCCCTTCATGCAAACCAATGTCACCAGATGCCCCTTTGAAAGGTGTCTCTTCTTCCTGTGACATAATTTGTGATTAGAATAGTGATCCTACATTTTTACCTTATCAAGTTATCATGCTTGTTGGGGAATAGTGCAATAAGTGAAACCCGGGGGGGGGGGGGGGGGGGGGGGCTTTTTTTTTTTTTTTTTTTTGGGAACCCGGGGGGGGGGGGCACTTGTCATTTACAAGGGGGTATCATCTGCGTCCAAGCATTCTCAAAAAGCACCCTAAATACGTATTTTCGAAGCTTGAATTTTCACCCCTAAACATGTATCAGTAGCACAATTAGCTACCCTAAACAAGTACTTCCTGGAATTTACACCCCTAAACAAGTATCAGTAGCGAATTAGCTACCCTAAACAAGTATTTGTCTTTCTTCCGATACCCTAAGCAAGTAATTGGTGCAATTATTACCCCTTTATAAGTAAAAATCCAGAAACATATTCTTTTAAACTTATAGCACAAAGATTATACCTTCAGTGTATTTTTGCACACCACAGACTATAGGCCTATACAGGTGTGTCTGAGCTTGGTGTAAGTCAGAAAATATCTGGAGAAAGTTAGTTTGTCAGCCAGGAAATATATCATATTTTCTAGAGTGGGGGGGGGGGGGGAGGCGGGGGGGGGGGGGTTTTTTTTTTTTTTTTTTTTTCCTATAGCAATGTCTGCTTTCCAAAACATTTTCTCATGCAAATTTGATAGAAACAATTTCATATAAATTTTGTAAATGGTTGATTTTAAAATGTATATTGGTAAGCCTATGATTGACAGTCTTAAAAAGTAAAATACACATGTAGTTCATGAGTAAGGTTTTATTTCAACTAATCATTAAATTATGTGAAGTGTTTATGGAGAGTTCGCGTATATGAAGCAGCATGCAGGGGATGGAAGTCGCGGAAACCTAGAAGGTAATTAGTTTTCAAGACATTTCTATGGGTCTATAGGATCGTGGAGAATCCGCGTTTAGAAAACGTTATTTTCGGCACTGATTTCCGCATTGCAGTTCGCTCACAGATAAATCGACATTTTCCCTATCGGCATTTTCCCTGCTAATCCGCTCTGAAAATTGCCAAATCCGTGCAATTATGCACCAAAATTAAGAAAATCATAAACCTAGAATTAATTGCTAAAATTTGTCCGTAAATGTATAGAACAATATTTGTAGAGACGATCATGCAATCACAAAAGGAGTCGTCATTTCTCAAAAGTCTCAAACCAAGATAGGCCTGCACTAAAACAATCAGGTGTATGATTTCTTTACCGCGCGTAGCGCGGAAATTTTTGGAAATTCAGGGATTTGAAAGGCCAGGTTTGAAGGCAAGTACAGAATTCCCGAACAGACTTTTTAAAAAATTTTTATGCTGAAATGAATATAGACCCTAATTGCGTAAGTCATCATTTAGAAAATACACCCTTTTTCTTGATTTTGGGGTGATTTTTAGACCCTTTTCACGTTACGTACGTAACGTGCCTGATCCTTAAAAAAACACCCTTTTTACGTAGATTCTTGGACACGGATGATACCCCTTATCTATGAAGACCAGGCCCCCCCGGGAGTGAAACATGCTATATCCAGCACTGTTCAGTAAATACAGAACACAAAAATGCAAAAACTGACCTGTTGTACACTTTGTGTATTATATAGAAACTCAGTGCAAGGTCATGCTTCATCCACCTTGTTTGTAGTTACATGTAGTCAGGTTGTCTATACACTATTAAAAATGATCATAAAAGTCACTTCTAACAGTGTATAGAGCTTTCACCAGCAATTACCACGACATACTAAGTTAATTTGCTGTAAAGGGAAGCCAACAAAAATGTGGAGGAGGGGTTGTTTATATTGAACCTTCTTCTGCTATTAACCATGCAAAATGTAGCCAAATGTGGTGAAATTTTGTTTTATATGAACATACTTACAGGAAGTGTTAGAGTTAAAGGTGCGTGTTCCGATCGTCTTTGGGACCCCCCTGATTTACCCGGAAGTAATATCGATTTTGATATCAGATGAAAGGGCGTATTTTTCTCATTGTCGTCCTGAAATTTGAGCCCTGAAATCCATTTCATTCCCAAGATATAAAACAAAAAACCACCATTTTAGTGGTTAACCATCAATATTAGCACAGTATTGAATAGGGCTTTGCAACATGCATTATTGCGTCTACCATAAAAACCGCAAGGTTGTTTCCCACCGTACTTAATGGGGTGTATGTGCAAGTGCCAGGCTCTCATATCAAGTAGAGAACACAATACACATAAATCGGAACAAGCACCTTTAATATGGCGCTATCCAAGTAATAAAAACAGTATACTGTCAATGCAGAACAATTTTGCAAAGAACACAAAGGTAATTGATGCAAAATGTTAAGTGTAAAGGCCATGTTTTGGTATGGACTACATGATTAGAGCAAATTTAAAACCATATAGGAGATGAGATAGGTGATTGTCAGATAAAACAAATCAAATCCAGATTTCATTCATATTAAAGGGCCATCTTCAACTATAACAGGTTATTCCTGGTCATGATAATCAAAGGTCACTGGAAGGTCAACTATTTTGTTGGGTCATGATGTACTGACCAAACCCCTCTGAATAAGAGCAAAACCAGTGATGTAGAAAGCAATTCAACCAAAGCGATTACTATCATCAATCATGGGCAATAATTTGAAAACAATACACATTCCTTTCTATAAATGATGATAGAGTAAACAGTTTAATTCACTTGCTTTTAATTGATTGCACTATGGATTTATTGTAGTTGTTTTTCTTGAAACTCCTAGGTTTAACTGGTGTTCAAATGCCAGCAATTAGTTCCTTTCTGTTTTAGTTTGAGCTAGTTTGTACCACTGGTTGAGTATTGAAATAATGAAACTAAATACTTTCAGCATTGTCTGAGGACAAACTGTTATTTTTATGCATAATATTAAAACCAAAACAATTTATACAAAATCCATTATATGTATAACTAGCGGGAGGGCCGCGCTTCGCACAGGCTCCCGCTAGCTGAGTAAACGGGAGCGATCACTGAAACAGGAGCGGTCACTGACACAGAAGCGATCACTAAGAGGTGACACACAGTGGCTAAACCGCCGCAACCATACCACGCTATGATTAACGGCAATTTTGGCATATTGGTCGTATGTTCTAGCTATAGACCCCCCACCTAGTCACAACATATCCCGTATTCATAACCTTTTTAATAGCCCAAGTTCTCGAAGTTCCCATCATATCCTGTAACTCATATAGGCCTAGTTGCAGATTTCTAATAATAAAACGTCAATATTTCACATCCGGTATAATTTTCCGTAGATTTTAATATTTTTCTTCTCAAAACTACCCTCGGTGTCTATAACCCGTAGCTTCCGTCATACCACAACCAAAGCGTGTTATTGACCATTTTTTCCTCTCCCCCAAGATTTTTTACCGCAATTTTCTTATACTCCGTGTCTTGGCCTGCTTTCCATATTCAGTATTAGGCCTATTCCTTTCCTCATAACTCCCCAAACTCCCGTATATAGTTCCCTTCATCCTGTAGTTTATGAATACTCCATCGAGTCACATTATCTCATATTGTAAACTTTTTTCATAACTTAAGTTCTCGTATACTTTTCGTCATATCCTGTAGCTCATGTAGTTTCCATTTTGTAGATAATAAAACGTCAATATTTCATCCCGTATAACTTTCGATTCCGTTAACTTTTTTCTTCTCAAAAGTACACCCCGTGTGCTAACCCGTAGTCTCCCGTCACATCCCTCTTTTTTCCTTATAACTCCTCAAACCTCCGTATAAAGTCCTCGAAAAGCGGATCCCTAATCCATGTGTGAATCAAAACAAAGTATCAAGGTCCTGTCGTTTCTGTAGTTGGTATTTTCTACCTCGTAAATTTTGCACCCGCAACCCATATTCTCAAAGGTTTTCTTTTTCCCTTTTTCTAATAACCCCTGTATTCCAGCATAGGCCTACTGTATTACATTTTTTCTCATAGGCCCAAATTGCAGTATACCGTCCGTATTCCTATTCTCTACCTATATAAAGTGTCAGGATTGCACTGGCAACTTTCCGTATTCTTAAGGCATAATACACCCCCCCCCCCCCCCCCCCCCCCCGTGTCCTCACATCTCTGTCGTGCAAGAAGCATTGAAGAAAAAAAAAGCTATACATCCTAAAAGTCTCAGTATTTTTGTTTCTCAAACTCTCCTGTGCAACTATTATGACAGTCCCGGATCCCGCCATGCAGTGACAACAACTTGCCGCTTGTACGCTGCGCTGTCACTGCACGCAGTCTGCGGCGGCGCGTTGCTACATAGTTACGCACACCCATCAGCGAAATGGTGTTTTAACCCATAATGCATCAGCGACGCGCTTCAGCTAGCAACCGACCCGTTTTTCCTGTTATTTCCATAGTAACTGAATAGTTTTGATAAAATGAATGTCCAAACGCCCCATGGCATGGTATACCCAACCAATATACAAAAAATCAGAACTCGAGATAGAGGCATCTCTGAGAACACTCGGGAACAAGGTTGAGAATCTTTCTTTTATTATATAGATAATGAGTTTACCATCAAAATCATTTTGTTTAAAAAATATAACTATCTAACTAAATAACTAACTAACTAAATAAATAAATAAGTAAATAAAACATTTAGAATTGAACATGGCTAATCCACCCATCTTCTTGCTTTCACTTGATTTACTTGAATATGCTGGTTGGACCTGGACCCCCCCCCCCTTTTTAACCCCACTTTTACTTGTTGACCTTCACTCACAAGTGTCCAGCTATCAGACCTCAGGCTGGGCCATGTATTATTATTAATATCAATGATAGAAGATATCAAGATATCATATGATTCCTAAAAGCTTCATACTGACTTGAAAAAGTCAAGATCTTATGTATGACATGTGCTGATTATCAGTGAATGAGTTACAAAATAGTGCTTAATAACAATGGTCTGTTTTTCATCATTATATTTAACCTGTTTTTGTCTCAAATCTAATCTGCTTTTCATGCTAAATGCAGTGGCGTACCGACCGGGGGTATTTGTTTATATAATGTTTGCTTACAGTACCATATATAAGCTTTATGAGATGTTTACATTTTGAGTAATGAATAGATTTGCTTAGTAGAAAATATTAAACATCACATTTCTCAAAAGCAGTATTACAGCAGAATTAAAGAAATTCTTTCAGTGCTGAGTTACGTCCTTCTGTTTGTCAACCCTCGAAACTATGAAAAAACTTTAATAATATCTTTACCACTAAACACCTTTTTCTATTTGATGGTCATAGAAATCAGTTATGAATCTCCATGCACCATGGCAAAAGGATATATGTCATCACTCACCTTTTTGCCACATTCTATACTGAGAAGCTCTGTTCTGTGAGGCAAATTAATAACCCAATTCATAACACAATATCTGGTAGGATTAGGTGAAAGGATAACCCTGTGATGAACTAGACAAACACGCTAATGGCAATTGGGTATGATTATTTGTAGTTTTCTATTTGTTCAATTGGGTGTGTTGGGGGTACTACAATAAAAATAGAATACAATAGAATACATTCCAATTGGGATTAATGGTTTCGGTACTTAACAAAAGCCAAAAGAAGTCAAAAAGTCATTCTTATGATCTGTTCCGGCCTCCAAGGATTTCAGGTACAAAAGCTGAGATTTGTGTGGCCTGATGATGCATCAGCTGCATGCTGCATCCTAACGTGAATCTTTGACAATAAGCAGAACTGAAGGAAAGGTCATATACCCTGTAACAAATTGGAAATTGTTGAAATTGGGCATAAATGCTGAACTTGTTGGATTAAAGCTGTGCCTTTCACTTTGCAATAAATAGGGGTGTATGACAAAAAAACCTAAAATCTAATGACACTTAACTAGTTCAGCAAATTGTGAAGTATTGTCTATTTTTGTCAAAGTGTGCAATCCAATAGAATTTATGTATGTCTCCCACAGTGTAGAGATGTAGATTTATCCAATAACAAATCAATTTCACCGAATTTTTAATGTGGGGGGGTATATTCCTCTTTTTTTGAGCAAAGGCAGATTTAAGAAAAAGCCTGGTCCAGTAGGCAAAGTTGTTTGGGGCCTACTCAGTGGCAAGTCATATAACTAGAGTTTATGAGTTATGAATTGTTTGGGTATAGGCCCTACACCAGGGTTTTTAACCTTTATTCCTGTGACCCTCTTTTTGATTATCACAGGTGACCCCCAACACTTTACAACACTCCCACCATACTTGTTACTTGGTATTGTGCCCAAATCTATAGAGACCAATGTTCTTCACATATAGGATGGTTTAAATGACATTGGTAAATTGACCAGGAGCATCTTTCTTTTATGAAATCTTTTCTACTTTTTTAAATGAAAATTGAGATTATTTAGAAATTAGCTTCATGATCCCTTGCTCGGGATGAATTAGTATCCTGCCCCCACTTAAAATTCGGCACCTTTAACATGCGGTTTATTCTGTTAACGTTGCCGAATTCGTAGCCTGTGGCAGAATACTAAATTCTTTCCCCTTGCTCATTTGCCCACAACCCCAAAACGGGTCGCGACCCCAGGTTGGGAAATGCTGCCTTACACACCATTACTATAACAGCTTTGTGTAATTAATATAAGATTTGTTGTTTTGCCAACATAATATTGTGTCATATTAGATGGGCAGTCCAATATTTTGAGTAGTGGATGCTGGTTGCACCCCCCCCCCACTATGATATATTCATAGAATATAATGCATGGGCCACATTACCTATCAAATTTAGTGTTTAGGCTGACTTTTGGGTTGATGAGCGACATAGTAACATCTAACCATACATTAAGCATGACAGATTAAAACTAAGTGGTCCTTCCAGCATAGTTGGCAGCTCACAAAAAGAAGTCACATTTATGTCAAATGCAACTGCTCATAAACTATGACAAAATAAAGTACAATTTAAAGCATCAGTAATCTCCAAATATTTCCCTATTTTGCTAATACATTTGTTACTGTTACCAATCACAAAAACAACTCAAACCCCCAGGAATGGAAATGAGCAGATTGATTGTATGTGTGCATTTATAGAAATATCACACATCCTAGATTTTGTACTGTTCAACACCAAAATTATAACCAATCACGGTTTCCTCTAAGAGAAAAGATTTATCACCTACAGCATTATTCCAATTTTATCGCATGCTATGGTGACTATTTCTTTTTTATTACCGTTGTTTATTGTCATGATGCCAAGTGTACATTGGTTCTAAATGTCAAATTACCCAGACTGGGCTATCATCTCTGGGTAGATATTCTATTTCAGCTGCTCTCTGTAGGCTGTAAATGTCAAGTATGGTCTAAATCCATTCAAATATTCAAGTTGCAGCAAGATCTCACAACAGATGACTACACATTGAAATCATTTGTAACATCAACAGTAGATCACAATTTCAGTTTCTAGCAACCCATCTTGGAGGTGACGCATCAGGTGTAAGCAAAGCATGGCTTTGATGTAGAGGCTGTTAAGACCCCCATTTTCAAGCTTTTTCAGCATCGCTGTCACCCAAAAGACCCCATATATTTTGAAAATGTCACCCAAAGACCCCATATTTTAAAAAGAATTCACCAAACTGTCACCCAAAATTTTGAAAATTTTTTCAATGCAAATTTGTCACCCGAAAACACTTTATTTGGAGGCATTTTGGCTGTCTCTCACCCAAAGACCCCTATTTTTTTAGTCCTCTGTCACCGAATGCCCCTGGGTTTCAAAGCGCCAGCCTTACACCCATATCCATTTAATATGTGATTACCCCCCCAAGCCTTTCCATATTTTTCAACAGAATTGTGGATACGTACCCAAAATAGACATGTTCATGAGATAATGTTAGAGATGAATTTAATTAAGAATCTTAGCCTTTCCATTTAATATCAAATTTGGCAATTGATACAAAGCAACAGTCAGACTCTCTCTCTCTCTCTCTCTCTACATAATAGTGTTAAATAATATCTCCCCTTTCTCCCTTTTTTCTAGAAACACACTCAGCTCTGTGTTCCCCCAGGTCTCAACTAAACATACTGTAACAACTGGTCATAAGCTGCCATACACCTAAACACTATTACAAATGCACATGTAACAACCTTTAACAATCTTAAGTCTGCTAGATACTTGTCCAACAGGAAATAACTCATGACACATGTCTAACTTTGTCAAGGGATTTATGCAGTAAAACATTATTCTGTTCTTAATGGTTATTGAAAGAAACAACATTTTTTAGCCTTTTGGGCACATTTGTAAATCCAACTCTCCATGTGAGGGATTTCTTGGGTAGTGACTCCTTCCTTTGAAAAACTGCATAGGGACTGTCCAAGAAAGGATTCAACAAAAACAGTATGAATCAAGTCACTGTGCTTAGTACTGTTTTCATGCTTAGAGTTCAAAGCTTAGGATAGAGTTATGGTTGACACGAATGGCTCAATTTAGGTTAGGTTAAAGCTGAAAGTTATAAAACTTGCATATCCCCTGGCTCAATGCAGTTGCGTATTGGGAAGAAAGAAGAATATTGGGGGGGGGGTCATTTCTTTGCACTCCGCTATTCCTGTAATTGCTTTTCATTTTTGAGGAATTGACTTTCAGGAGTGACTATGCATATGGAGAGTAAGATCTTGTTGCAAGCCTCATGTTGCAGCAATGCCTAACTTTCAGAGTGAAACATCAAATATGCCACAGGGTAACAATTTGTCTGTTTACAAATAAAATTACAACTTTTGAAACCCCTGATGAATAAAGAATAGTGGAGTGCTGTGATACACTGCAAAGGTGCCACAAATCAACTGTCTCCCTTTCCCTCTCCCTGAGTAAGAGGGCAAAACTTGGCTTGAGCAATGTAATCATGTCTGAGCACTCTGAAACTTGAGAGTAGCCAATAATATGTGGCCCAATTTTCACCCAATCTGTAATTTCATGAATTATACATCCAAATCCCCTCCCCCACAGAATCAACCCGGCACATGTCAAAGACCTATTATCCCTACTATGAAAACACCTTGTTGAAACTCTGGAGACAAATCCTTGTAATAACTGGCTGATACATAATGGACCAACAACTGTTGACAACTAGTCAAACTGTGTTGCAAAACATAAAGCTGCATGGCAAACATGTATCCCATGTGTGATGATAGAACCTTATTCTATTAACATTTTGACATTTTCTCCTTACTCTATGTTAGTACAGTAAATGAATATGCCACCCACATAGGATATAATGTGAAATTTTCATACAAAACTAGGTTCAGGTAAATCAATTTTCAGACAATATTTTGTCACATTCTTACTGGTGTTGATGGATCGGCATGTGAAGGCACACATGAAAGACAAATGGTTCACAAATAGGCCTAGTTATTTGCAAACAGCTTGACAGAATACATTACAACTACATTTAATCACTGCTGTAAAACCTGCAGTATATTGATCATACACTGGGCTGGAAATTTACTGTTTTTGAAAGAGGGGATATTTCCATGTAAACACTCGAGATGAGCACTGAAGCATGTCATGGATTTGTTTCTTTTTTGGTGTGATGATACATCATTATTGATGAGAAATCAAAATCCCGAATTGTGAGCTTCATACCACCTTTCGCTTTCCCGCAGGAGCATTCAGAAATTTAGGGGGGTCACCATCAAAAATGCTGTGCAATGACAATTTTGAAAGGGCCATAAACTTGTAATGGAACCCTCCCCAACTTTGAAAATCACTATCTGGGGATTTTTTTGGGTGTAGAATTCAAATTTGGCATAAAAAATGTGATAGCTCATTTACTTTTAAAGTTATTTGGGTGTAAATATGCAATATCTTTCATCTGGGACCAAGTTTGGGGGGTCAGAACTCTGTAGGTAACAATATTTTAATGTCCATCTTCTTGTTAATCTGAGTTACACTACAGGATTTTCTACCAGTACAATAATAAGCATATTAGATAAGTAATAAGTGAGTTACAGCCCATTGAAAATCTGAATTTTGGATTTTGACCTATATTGGCCCCCCCTGAAAATCAATGTTATATGACATCACCCTCTACTTCAGATATGTTGAAGATATATCATCAAAGAACTATTCTTGAAAGAACCAGCTTGGTGTCTTGATGTCTTCGTTGTTTTCAGCACAAGACACATTTGCCGATCAGTGTTCGATTTAGAGGGGTTTTACATGCACAGATGCATGTAACATTTGCCCTGTGCATGTAAAATTCAGCCTGTGCATGCAGATTTTCTGAGAAAATCCCAGGTTGTGCATGTAACTTTTCTTTTCTAAATCGAACACTGTTGCCGATATCCCCATAGAATGTATATGGGGATATACACTGTGCATGTGCAATGACCTCTGGGTCACGTATACCATTGTGTGGTAACTTTGAGTGTGTATCTTGTTGTGAAAAAATGATATGATACCCACTCTGATCTCTTTGCTCAGCCAATTCCAGCCTAAAGATAAATTCAGGATAACCAATCATCACACATGGGGAATGCAGTATCCCTATAAATTCATGTCATTCAAAGACAACAACATTCTTTACCATGCACCTTTATATTATTTAGAATAGAACATGGCACATTTATACCTAATTTGCATAAAATATAGATTACACCAAATAGCATTTTTATCCTCATTTTCCAGGGCCCATTGAGCCCGGCCATGAGAGGAATATACAGTTGAATTATACACATATGGATAAACATGAATGTGATAAACATTCGAGTTACTAAAAGGGTAAAGAGTGAGGGAGGGCCGGCTGGCTGCCTGAAGGTAACAGAGGACAGTCTAACATTTGTTATAAGGGTTTCAGAGTGACCCAAAAGCCAAAGGTGATTTAGAGGTAATTTAGGCCCATTTCCATAGAAATGTCCTATACTAAAAAATGAAATGTGTCTGTGAGTCGGTCCGGCTATGCATTTTGTTATGCTTTGACATATGGGGCTGATATTTGGCATGAAGGTAGGGGAGGACACTCTGACATCATCCACATATTAAAGCAGCACTGGCACATTTTCAGAAAATATGAAATTTCTTCAATTTGCTCGCAAATGATAGTCTAGGCCATTGAAAGAATAGAGATATATTTTACACATAAAAATAAAATACCAAGAGCAGAGTGGGACATTAGTAAGAGGCTAAAAGACATCCAGGTAATTTGTAGGCTACACACTAAAAACAATGTGGTCATTTTCCGTGGTAAGTAGTCAACTATGCACACTACTCCGTGGTAAGTAGTCAACTATGCACACTACTCCAAAATTGACCCTTTTTGTGGTCAAAATTTGACCACTATTTCTGAGTAGTGTGCATAGTTGACTATACTTACCACAGAAAATGACCACATTGTTTTAGTGTGCAACTTTTAAGTTTGCCGTAACTTTAATCAACAAATGTGTCTATTACATGAATATCATAGACTCGTACTCATTAATATTAAAACCACAAAGGTCACAGACCGGTCAAACAAGGTGCATGCCATGAGAATTAACTCTGCCGTGTGTGTTCTTGTGTTACATGCCATTTCCGTATCGTCAGCTGAATTAATGTTGCTGGTGACATTAATTATAAAATCGTTCTGTTTACCCATAAGAGCGCTGATTGGGCTTAATCATTTCAGGTGAGGGCTAATGTATATTCAAGCTTTATAACCATGGACAAATATTAATTTTGAAAAATCTAGAGGGTGTACTATTTTTCAAATGTGCCAATGTCTCTTTAAGAACCCCTACTGCACCCTAACCCCAAGTCTGGTTTAAATCGGACTTCAACCTTTTGAAGGAGACCTGAAAAATGAAAACCTAACAAAACTGGAACACACACATACACATACATACACACGGACATTTGCACTCTTGCAAAATCTCCCTACTACTTTTCAAGCCAGGGGGATAAAAAGTGACATGCTATATTCTCACATTGGTACTTTAAAGCATGAAAATTAAGGGCAATGTGAAAGTGTATAATTTATCACTGCACTGCATGATCAATGCTATCCTTATGCATGCATTTTCATGCTTACATACAGTCAACATCAGCATGTGCAGAACAAACTCACCATTGTTTGGGTTTTTTTCCCTTTTTTTTCCTTGCAATGTCAATATTTGAATGGTTGATGAATTACAAGAATTAGAATTTTTCATGTGATTGGACACAATGTATACAGGACAATGACTAACTTTGTCTGAAATGTGACAAAGTAGATGAAAAACATGCAGGTATGAGTGTAATTGGCCAGACTTTTCTGAAACCTATTATGTCTAAGAAAGGTTTGCTATTTGTTGTCAATGTTTAGTTGTGATTAAACAAGAATGGATGGTAAACGTGCACAACTGAAGTTCATTGTTACAAATTTCATCAAGTCCGCGATTCATTAATATCGTGTGATTTGTCATACAATTTCAAAGTTAGGCCCTGAATTGGAAACAAATAGAAAATGTGTTATTCTTTATTCTGATTTGCTTGAAGACATTGCTTACATTTGCCTGCTGCAAAATACTCCTGATGAAATATTATTTTTGATGTGTTTCATCCATTTCCCTAACTGTAAAACAATTGACCTAGATGAATTGCCAGGTTTATTTTAAGTGATTCAAACTTAGCTTTCATGTAGTTATTTCATTGCAAGTTAAAGCCTTCTAGGGACAATTTTCTTAGTTTCTTTTGTGTTTATCATTTTTATTTATTATTTATTCTTTCTTTATTCTGGAAAACTCTTTCAATACTCGTACTGGTCTCCCAAGAGTCCCAGATTTTACCAATACAAATGAAATAACAAACATATATACCTAAAATAAGCTAAAAGTAAAGGAAAATTAAAGAGAAAATATAAATTTGAAGAAACATAATTCGAATTGGCAGTGTAATGCTACACCAGAATTAAATTTCTCCTAACTCATTCATGCTCCATGTCAGAGAAAATGGCATCTATTTCTGCAGATAGCTGGTCCACTTACAGCACTCTATAATTGAAAAGTGCGCTTACCAGCAGTAATAATCCATGATGGCCCATTAAGGCATTACTGCTGTGACTTCTAGTAATTCTTTCATGCTTGAGTGAGTACAAGTAAAGCAAGATGATGTATAATCAGGAGCAATTCCCTTTAAGACATTTTAAAAGTAACAATAAGAAGATGCTGATTCCATCTATATTCAAGTTTATCCCAATTAAGAGGTCTTCCATCATTTTGTCTATTGGAGTCCTGATGTTCTGCACTGAGGATAACACGAGCAAGTTTTATTATGCAATATTGAGGTTATTATGTGATGAGCTTTAGTTTGACCATACGGACTCACAATAGTCCAAATGTGGAAAACCATGGCTTTTGCTAATAACTTAACTGATTAAAGAAGAAATATTTACTCTACGAATTACTCCTATACTTTTGAAAATTAGATGACATATAATTAACATGCTCACTCCCTGACAGATGGGAATAAAACACATGCCTAAATATTTAATTTTTCACAATCACAATATTCGTATTATATATGAAAGGAAATTGTTTTTAACATTTAGTTAGTGCTTGCGTGTTCCAAACATCATAGCTTTGTTTTCCTTACTTTAATGTTAGATGATTAGACTTAAACCAAGTTGCAACTATGTCAAGTTTCTTTTAAAAGTTCAGTTTCTAAAGTTAGTGGGTTCAGATGAGCTTGTCAACAGGTTTTTTTTCGTCAGCATACTGACACATTCATTACCTGAATCATGCAATTAGTTAACAAAAATTATAACCAAAAGGGGCCTAAGATAGATCCATGGGGGATACCAATATTTTATGTGTCCTAAAATCAGAAAGCGTAGAGGTTTATTTTAAACACTGGAGCCATTTTTTAGATATGATTCAAACCATTGAAGTTGATTGCCAGTTATGCCATACGAATTATTTTTTTAGAAGGAATTTTTTTTTTCTGACTAACAGTATCAATGCCTTTTTAAGATCTATAAATATGCACCTGTTACTTTACCATCATTTATTTATTTAAGATGTGATCAGTTACTCAATAATGTAGTGTTTGTACTATGTTTACTCCTAAAACCTGACTGACTGATTAGAATGTTATTTTCTGGTCGATAATTATTAGTTGATCATGAACAGCACGTTCTAATATCTTAGAAAGAATAGGTAAAAATCAGATATTAAAAGGTCTGTAGTTACTCACCATCACCTTAGCACCATCCTTGTATATAGGTGTAACCGTACCACTTTCCATTTGTGATGGGAAGTGCAAGTGAACAAGGAGAGTTACAATATCACGCAAGGGGTGACCAATGACTGGAGCATGCTAACTTTAAAACATCTGATACTTAAGTTACAATACACTGCTCTTATTTTTAGAGAAGTTACATATCAGGTCAAATATAAAGTCAGGTGTTAGTACATCAAATTTTAAAATGATTGTCAGTTACTTCAGGACCAATATTATTAAGATATTCGTACACGTCTTGGCAACATAACTATCATCATTTGAAATTTGCTTGCCAAAGTTTTACCAATTGAGGTGAAAAATGAGTTGAATTGATCAGCAGTGTCTCCTATCATTTCAGTGAAGCCCAGTTTGATTTTGAACAGAGGAAATTGATTGATCATTGTTTGGAATGAACTTTTTAACTGTAGTCCATAATTTCTTAGAGTTATTTACCTTATCATTTTGGCTGTAGTACCATATTCTTCTGAGTGATTTATTTGTTTATTTACTTTATTTCTTAATTGTCCATCTTCCCTCCTCTTCATTATTGAAGTTATGAGCTCTTGAAAAGTCATCATCCCTATCTATAGTGAGTTTAATATAATCCCATTGATCTTTCAGGAAAATGACCCTTTTGATTTGTTTCTCTTTACGACAATGTAAAATCCCAAGCACTTTCAAACATAATCTGAAAAGTGTTATATGCATCATCAACAATTGACTTATTTAAAATACTATCCCAGTTTAATTGTTTGATTGTATAATAAAGTCATGATCATTTAATTTCTTAAAGCACGAGTTTTATGATTTGGGTGGTACCTTAACTTTTTTATTTTTTCGACAACATAGATCAATTGAATGATCAGAAAGCCCTATGCTATGAACACCTGAACTATGACTTTATCAGTTTAGATACAAATGCTAAGTCAATTTTACTTTTAGTGGTTTCTGTATTCTAGTCTACATTACTTAGTTGTATTAAGGTTACTGGATTAGAAGTTTCTTAATTTATGTGCATTAATAATTTCTTGATTTATATTTAATTTGTAAAAAAAAAAAAAAAAAAAACAACATAAATATGTCATGTTTTGAAACAGTAGTCTAAATTATCAATTCTCTGCTTTACAATCCAGGTGGACCCTAAACTGGCCAAGTAGGATAGCTTTTCTGAAGGGCAAATTTAGCTCTATCCAAAGTGCTCAACCATCCCTGTACATTGTAAGTCTGACTTTTTTCTTTGAAAACAATACCATCTTATATAATACAAATACCACCATGCGCATATGCTCTCTATCTAGTCTATGAATATTATAACCATCAATGTGAATTTCATTGTTCCAATACCGCATCTAACCAACCTTTCTTGTTATACCTAAAATCTCAATATTGTTATCAGTCAAGTACAAACAAACATTGTCACTTTATTACGAAGGCTTTGGATGTTGAGTGAGCTGATTTTAAAACCTTTTGATAAAGACTTTAAAATCAAGAAGTATCACTGAATGGGAGGCCTCATCATTGCGACTCTGAAAAAACAATTATTGCAGAGCCAAGTAATTGGAATGCTGATAATGAAATCAGCAACACATTCACATGAAAATTAAGCTCACAGTTAGTACATATATAAAATCAGCATTCTTAAAATTTTTAACGCATACAATCACCACACGCATTTAGCTGACTTAAGGACCTTTTCTTGTGGAGCCTCTTTTGTTATTGTTTAGTATCATTTGCATTTTATCATACAAATCTAAAATACACTATGATTAACATCAATTGTGCATACTTTTTCATTTCTTCAGTGCAAACATCAATTGTAACCATTGGCAATATCATTAGTACATTGTTGCTATTTACATGAGAATTTTCATATTTAATATCATTTGTTTACATTTCATTATTTACTTTGGTGTTTACCTTGCCATGGTTATTGATAACAACACTATTTAAATAAAATTGTGCCATTTATGTCAGTGTTTTACACTGTTCTTAACATTCATATTTGTTGTGTTAGCATCCTTATTTTATGTCATTCATACACTTATTTGAGGGTAGTTTGTAATATGCCATGTTGCACTTGTGAGTTGTCATGTCAAGTACAGCCTTGGTGGGTCTTACATGAATGGTAGTAATTATTATTCTTTTGTAATTTTACGTTTTTGGTGTGTGAACATACCTGATAGTGGTAAGCTTTAGAGTCAATGAGCAGCTCTCAGATTGATAACAAGTTTACCACATCCTCGTGGTTCAAGTGAATTTTAATCCCTAATAGTCCTCATGTAATTCCGTTTTCTGAAACAACGGATTTTATTTTGTACAAATGTGAGTCTAACATCCTCACGACATTTCCTTTCCAAGGCAGCATTTAGCTCATTATGATACGATTTGTGGCATTGCTTTCTTTCAAGGGGGATGAGTCTGGTAGTAATTCCTAGATAACATTTGTGCAGTTGGAATTTATCTAATGTTGTGTCAATTAGTCTCTTTGTTTTCATTGTAACAGGCTTCCGTTGATTCCCTTTGTTGTGTTTGTTTTCTCACGCTTGTCAGAATGACATCTCACATCATATGTTGATCTATATATCAATTTTCATTACTACCAATATTAGTTTGCAAGGATCACATATTCAAAAGGCACTATCAGTGATTTGGCTTAATCCGAAACTAAAAAAAATATCAAAAATCAGATTTTTGCCTTTTGTAACAAGTACAGGTATCCTAACATACCCTGCAAGTGCAACCCAATAACAACATAATCAAATATTTTAGTCATTACTGTCTGTATGGACACCTACTACAAGACGTAATTGAATGAAGATTCGTTTCTTTGAACACTGCTGTTTTCTTCTTTTTCTGTCCATTTTCAGTTGGAAAATATACCTTTTGAGCATCCTACAGCCTTATCCTTCACTTTTAAGCTATTCCTACAAATTTCAAATATTTTCACTCTTTCGGGTGGATCATTGATAGTGTCTTTAACTTTATTGTTAGTGTTCCCAAACTATCTGCAGAACTATTTGATATCAGCACTACCTATATCACTAGTGATAATGCATGCAATAAACTGGTCCACAGATCATGCAAGTATGTCATAGTGAATGTTACAGTCTTATTAAAGGAACACCAAGATGTTTACCTTTGCTTGCAGAACACCATGAAGTACATGTGGAAGATTAAATTCTGCTGCATATTTCATATCAACTTTGACCTTCTGTAGAACAAGTCAATATTCCTAAATGGTTCGTTATCTGTACTGGAACACATGGTCATACCCTGAAATGACTTAAGCCATGTTCACACGGTCACAAAACTCCAAGGGTTTGAAACTCCGGAGGTAAAAATTTAATCCAATTATTTAACTTCACTCCAAATTGTGTTCACACGATTGGGCCAAAACTCTGAAATCACCCCCTGACCATTCTCCTCCACTTCTCATATCGGAGTGTAGACCGGAAGTCAACATACCGGAAGCCGTGGACTTTCCCGCATGATATTCAAACAGGAATGTTGATCTTGCGAGGTCACCTCTGCTCACTATCCCCCGAAGCTGTCCACATGGCACGACACTCCAAAACACTCCGGAGTGTTATCGGAGTTTGAGCTTCACCCCCAAGTTTTTTAGGGGGATAAAACCCCGCTAGACCCTCGATAAAACTCCGGAGTGCAAAACCCCGAATGTGTCCACACGGTCAAAAAGTCCGATCGACACTCCAGAGTTTTGAAAACTCCAGAGTTTCAGCCTCCGTATGGACACGACTTTAGTTAGGCTCATTGCCTTTGAATTCATACCAAGTACCCTTGAATTGTCTTTGACCATAAAAAGCAAGTGTTATATACCAAAAGCTGGGATGAATATACCTATAGAAGGATAGGAAGCACACACACGTACACTGTTGGCCTTACCATAAGAACTTGATTAAACAAATTTTGGGAAAACCCAAATTTAATTTCTCAAACTTAATGCCAAAACTGCACCGGAAATAAAACAAAGAAAATAAATAACCAATTTTTGGAATTTTATCATTTTGGAATTTTGTAGTACTAGTTTGAGGACAAAGGTAGGTGAATAGGTTTCCAAATTTGGTAAACTTTAACAAATTTTCATTTTGAATAGTAAATGCTAATTATAGACTGTGATTTCAAGAATTCAAGAAAAGCATGAGGAATAATATAGTTACAATAAGTATACCGTGTGTCCCAAAAAAAATGCAACACTTGGTGGCAGGGCGCCATAAGTTTTGAACAAACGAATCTTGGACTACTATCTTTGTTGTTAAGGTTAAGATGGACTGACTGTTAGCTATTATTACGCATTAATTCTTGTTTTCATTGATTGGTTAAAAGTGGACCCATGATCAAATATAAATTATAACCATTCTGCAGAAAAAGACTATGTACGGTTCTCAAAAGAACTATTTACGGTCTCAAAAGAACTATTACGGCTTTTTTCCAAAAAAGATAGTTACGGCTTCCAATTGAGCCACAATGTCAGCCCTGTGTAGAATGATCATCAAAACAAATCGTCAACATGGATACAAGCGAAAATGCAATGAGAGGACGGTACGGCTACAAATCGCCAAGATCCAGATGTTAAGTGATCAAGAAAAAATGCCACATGGAAAGTGTGAACACTAAAAAACAGAATTTTCAGAACACACAGTCCATGTTTGATGGGGTTTAGCCTGTAAGTAGGGTGCCGACAACAAGCATATTGACTGCCGGAATGGGTTCATGTGTAGGCTAGGCTAGGCTAGGATAGGGCGAGCTAGGGTAGGCTAGGCTAGGCTAATATCAATTTTACTTATTGGTTATAAAATCTTTTTAATAATCAATGAACATGAATTATTGAATGCGTATATAAAACAAATATATAATGCCTTTATTCGAGCCTCCTGTTCAAAACTAGTCCCTCGGTGACTGCCATAGTGCTATTTTGCTTCGGGGCTGCGCCCCTCAGCAAAATAGCACTATATGGCAGTCACCGCGGGTCCATAGTTTTAAAAAGTCTCTCAGGTCAGTATATATTTGTCTAATATTCCTGAAAAGTTCAGAAAGTAGAGTCAAAGTTCTTTAAGCTATGACCCCCAGCAAGTAACCCGCAGAACCCATTTTACCAAAAATGAGGAGCGGGTGGAGCTGGGTTAATCCACAAGATGGCAATGAGGAACAAAATGGCAAATACAATTTTAATTGCAATGCCAACATTACTGCCCAAATTTTGCAGAATGACTTCTACTTGGTCGAATTACTGCATTTAAAATAATATTTTTAACTGATAATTAATAAAACATTATTTATTGGTGATAAAATATGTTTAAGAAGATATAAAACTATGACTTAGTCATAGACAAACCTCCACATTACATAAATGAAAATGCGTTGGGCCGCGTTGGCTGCAACTTGCTTGTACTGAAAATAATGTTACATTCTAACTTTGAAGTTTAAAAACTATGTTTTCAACACAAAAACTCAAAACAATAGGCAGGATATTCATCCGTCATTAAATTTTGGGTTAAGATAACTCTTTGTGTGCCGTCACAAAATGATGAGTGATTAGCTCTAATCAAATCCAGTCTTATTTGGACAATACGAAGAGTTTGTTGATCATACATTTCTAATTCGATCTTTTAAGTGTGTTAAAATAAATGTTTTTAGCTGTTATTACCAATGGAAACATTCTTTATGTTAATATTTGTGGCAGCACCTGTCTTTTACAAAAGGGGGAAATGGTGGATGGGTGGTTGGGACTTAGAGATCCATATTGGTAGTTCTGTTCGCAAAACGTACAGTGCCGTATTTGTAGTTAATAGCGCATCAATTTGGTTAAATTAGTCCTGCAGGTTACTTGATTTCTGGGGTCATATCTTAAAAAGATATTGACTCTATCATAATGAACTTTTCAGGGATATTAGCTAACAGTCTTATCTTACCTTTGAACAAAGGATAAGTAGTGACGTGCTTTTGTTCAAAACTTATGGCGCCTGCCACCAAGTGTTGCGTTTTTTTTTGACACATGGTACACCATTAACAACATGCAATATAAAAATGTAGTTTGAGCACAAAGTTATGATACACTAGCCGAGGCATACATTAACATAAATATTTAACACAGAAAGAGAGAATGGGGGCTTCAAAACCCTCTTAGTATCCAGCTAAAAGTCTCTTATTCTAAATTTTGCAAATTACATTCTAAAAGCACCTGGGGAATGGGAACAACGGTGACATGAGGTGATCAACACATGTATAGGACCATGATATCCAAGTGTAATGAAAATTGATTGACACATGTGCAAATACCAAACAATTTTATCAAACTCACCATTTTGGGTCCATGACTTCTAATGACCTCTAGATGACCTTTGACCTCACTCTTGAGAGGAGTAACTTGTGGGGCACTATACCCAAGGACCTTTACTGCGAGGGCCATGAAAATGTGTGCACGTATGTGAAAACAGCGGACAATTGTGTTTAGGTGTAACATTTTGGTTAACATTTTTCACAGACAGACACACTACCAAAGCATTCCCAATTACCCTCTTGCAAATGACACAACTAATTTGCCATAAAAAAACACATGAAAATCTGATATTCCTAGCTTTTTTGGTGCAAAATTATACTTTTGCCCATGGAATTGACAGGAAAAGACACTATCAGTGATTCACCTGCAACAATCAAAGTATTTGAAATTTGGAGTAGCTAAGAAGTCAGGGAAAAGTATATAGAATTCTCATTAGTTATTTTTCCTCAACTGAAATTTGCTGTATCATGCAGGTTGGTCTGTTTCTACTGAGGATCGATCTGTGTCCGGTGCAGTTATAAAACGGCCGCAGTAGAAACATGCTCATAGTCTCTGAGAAAATTAGCCACACAGACATGCATGTTCTTTGTGTAAATTTTGACCTCACTTAATTTATTGCCACTTAGCTGGATTTGCCAATTATCTGGCTATGGTATAGAAACTGAAATCGTCTTTTTCTTATCTTTGAGACACTATTTTAAAAGCTAGGAAGTATGCGAGAGAGTTGGAAAATGATCAATTTCAACTTTACTATATGAAGACTTTTGCCTATTGTCAGTTCCTATGTATTCACATATCTGGCTGGCTGATGCTCCAGACTTGTTCAGGTGAGTGACATCAGAGTAGCGTATCTTGGGGGTGCTCTTGGAACACGACTCCCCCCTTCCCTTTTCCCAGCTCATGCCAAAACATGCAAAATCAGCCTATTTTCGGCTATTAAAGGTCCTTCCGCCCCGGTTCTGCCTCAAAAACCAAGGTCTGGATACGCCGGTGGACCCTTCCCAACTGAACAATGGTTTCAGGCATCTGAAGTGTTCACTTCACTCAAGAGTTCTGAAGGATGAACACTTCAGACACCTAAAAAACACCAATGTTCTAAGGTGTCCGATGTGTTCTCAGCGACTCCGACAAAAAATCTTGACTTTTTATTTTTACTCTGAGGCAGCAAAAAATGGAATATATATTTTGATTGTAATCATTTAATTAGATTTCTTAATATTTTTCACATATTTTAAGGAACTGGAAGTATTTATCACAGAAAACGTAATATGAACATGTGTCAGGTGTTCAAAAGGTGTTACATTTTAGGCGTTCTGAAAAATTTACAGTGTGGGCCATTGTGCTACACAATTTGCTTCCAATCATCAAAACTGCTGGAGCAATTTAGTTCAAAATTTGTTTTCAGGTGTTTTTGTCAAATGCCTCCATGTGAAGTAGAAACAATAGGCCCCTATTTATTGGACCACCTACCTTTTAGGTGTGTACTCACATGCATTTAGGCCCCTATTTATTGGACCACCTACCTTTTAGGTGTGTACTCACATGCATTTGTGCATTTCCATATAAATATAATATGTTAGCATTTTCAATGTCTCATCAAAAAGTCTGTAGTTAATACAGGTTAAGCACATGAACTACTTAAAATTTCTGTTGACACCTGCAACAAAGTGTAGGTCTCAGACAGCGGAAACTTTGAAGAGAGATTAAGTGTGTGAGGAAATAGACAGCGTTGGATTGGAATCATAAAAACTTCTCTTATTTCAACCCAGAGGGACAGGCGGGTCTAGCCTCGGACTGTTCAAGCATAGCATAGCCTTTGCCTTAGGCAGCTCCAGGCAGAGGTGTAGCTATAGCTGAGATGAGAGCTTGGGTGTGACAACCTCATTTCTTCACTGTCACAATCATAGATGAACATTTTGCATCAAATCAATTCAATTTTCAAAACACATTACTACAATGTTACATATGTTAGAAGGAAAAAGAGAAATGCAAAATAGCTATATCATTAAGGAACAGTTCACCAAATGGATTTAGCATTCATTTGCCAAAATGTGCATCAAGTATGGGCCTGTGGAATTTGTTCTAGAAAAATCGGCCTTGTGTAAAAATGTCATAATTTACTTTTTCTTAGAAGTAAACTATGTTCCATATTCTGACCCAACAAGGCAATCTTTTCAAATTAAATGCAACCAGTAAAATTGACAGTTAAAACAACTACTTTAAGATATTTAATTATTCATATTCAGTTAAAACAACTTTAAGATATATTTAATTCAAGCTTAAAAAAAGACAGAGTCTTGACATCATGAATGACAAAGGACTCACCATCAAACCCAAACATTCTAGATGTCACCAAAGTCAGTATCTCACAGACCTTGGCTACACAGATGATCTAGCTCTAACAGCCGATCTGATATGTGGCGCACAAGATCTACTAACATAATGTGAGAATGCTGCAGACAAAGTCGGCCTACATCTAAATGCCAAGACGACAGAACGTCAATGAGGAAGATCAACCTATATATCTGCACTACAGATGGTACCCAACTCAAAGAGGTCAGGGACTTCAAATACCTAGGGTCCTATGTTGCCGACAGCAAGAAAGACTTCCTGTCATGCAAAGGACAAGCTTGGAATGCCTGCAATAAACAATACCACCTATGGCAATTTGGTATCTCCAATTCAACCAAGCTTAAGTTCTTTAGAGCCCGTGTAGAGAGTATCCTGTTATATGGATCTGAGACCTGGACCATGAAGAAAGAGCTACAGGATAGACTGGATGGCACCTACACCAGGCTTCTTATGTGAGTATAAAACATATCTTGGCATGAGCACATGACCAAAGCACAGATATATAGAGATATTCTTCCAATTTCATCTTCTGTTGCCCAATGCCGAGCAGGATTTGCCAGTCACTGTCATTGTGCAATTGATCAAGTAGTCTCAGACGTCACATGTTGGAAGTTACCGTGCCAATCCCTTTAACTACATTGATATGATTGCTTGAGACAGGACGGACAGGGACATTTGCTACATGGTGAACAGCATCTTGGCTGCGGCCATTAGATAGATAAATATTTTTTCTTCAACTGATGTAAAAAGCACAGTTTTGGCATGATAATAGGGACTTTGTGGCTTTTGATATGCTCTAGATACTGTCAAAATCCTTCTGTACATTTCAGATGTATACGCGCATGCCTGCCAAAAACAGCACACCATTCTTTTGCATGCAGATGCAGTGGACGCATTTGAAGGTTGCTGAAAGGATTTTGACAGCAACTGTATTTCACATAAACAACATGTTTCCACAAAGTACCAAGTGCCATAGCGCAGTGGGATGGCATAAAACAAGCCCTGTGGAAACGTAGTGGGTGATGCAGTTGTCATATGCTTTTCTGTTTTATATGTTGTCTTGTATGGAATCACACCACTAAATAACTCCCCATAGACTTGTGTACAAAATGACCTCTCACCAAACGTCAATTTCTCGGCTATAAAGCGACTGGTTATTTAAAAACTGGATTTTTTTTGGAAGATTAGGACCATAGCTCTTCAACAAAAATGAAAAAGTCATATGATGAAGGCTGAATTTTTGAGTTACAGAGCATCGAAAAATTTGCATGTTTTCAAAACGTCCACGCCTAGTTGAATGTTACTAGATATTAAAATTACACAGTTTCCCCCAAACCCTCAGAAATTATACAAAAATGGCACAGACAAAATCTTTACCACCCAAATGGTTTGTTACTAGTCCACACATTATGATTAAAGACACTATCAGTGATTTGCTAAATCAGCAAATCGAAAAAATCATCAAAAATCAGATTTTTGCATGTATGTAACAAGTACAGGTATCCTAACATACCCTGCAAATGATAAGACCAGAAGCAACCTATTAAGGACAGGATCGGAGATTTTAGTCATTAGTGTCCGAACGGACACTTACTACAACACGTAATTGAATGGAGAATCGTATCTTGGAACACTGCCGTTTTCTTCCTTTTCTGTTAATTCTACAGCTGGAAAAGGTAACTTATGAGAATTCTACAGACTTATCCTTCACTTTGAAGCTATTCCTGCAAATTTCAAATATTTTTCAAATCACTGATAGTGTCTTTAATTTCAAATTTCATTTAAAGACACAACTTATCAAAATTTTGTGACTCTTCATTTAGGCAAGGGCCATATTTGGGACGCCAACACTGTCTTGGCACTGACGTTGTCTGCTACACCTAGTTTATTTAGTGGTGTGATTCAGTAGGAGGTAGATCATGCCAGATCAAAGCATTCAATGTACACCATGGAAATAGCTGTATGCATAGGCCACTTCTACAATTCTAGAAACTGTAATTATGACTGTATAGCAGAGATATGGTTCATAACAGTACAATTTTCTGTCTGATGATGTCATTCCTCTATTAAGTGCCTTTGCTGCAGCTGTTCACCCATCCCACCAGTTTGTTCCTTTGAATTTTACATGTCAGAAAAATTGCGAGCTTCATTGCATCAAGATCCAAAAAGGCATCAAGATTCCTTTGTTTCGATTGCCATCTGGCCAGACCTGGAGCGTTAAATGGCCTGGACCCATATGTCCTGGAGCTTAAATATCTGAGAAATATTCCAAGTCAATTTTGAATACACATGCTCCATTGGACATATGGAAATATTATCCGGAGAAGGAATTGTGTCTTAGATAGAATATTTTTCCACTGCTCCAGGAGAATATTACCATATGCTTCTGGAGCATTGTGCACAGTATGCTCCAGGAGCACTTTTCAACTATGCCGATCTGGAGCATATTTGACTTAGAATCTTTTCCAGGTTAATTTTTTTGTTCCAAGAACATATGCCCAGGACCATATGGTTTTGGAACATATGCTCCTGGAGCATAATTGGGCCAAAATTTCAAAAAAAGGCACGAATGACATTGATTAGTAAAAAAACAAGCCAAGTTTTATAATTTTTTTGCAAAACCTTTTGGTGCTCGCACGCCTCCGCACCTCGGCTGGGTACGCTGGTGTGTCCTCTGTCCACATAGTATACAAATATTGACTGCTATGAGGGAAATGGTGCAAAATACTTACCCGGGGTGACTGGGGACGTGGGCTACATTTCCCGCGGGACCGAAGGGTTGAGGGAAAATAGTAGACTCACGTTCTCCAGTCACCGAGGGGAATATTTTGCACCATTTCACTAATATAGAGCAGTCAATATTGTTTTATATAACAAACATAAAATATTATGTGTCATTTGAAACTTGCCAAGCTCCTCGTCGAGATCACTACCGGCAAACCGCAACATAAGGTCTATTTTGAAAGCATGTCTCGTCATGGGTCACTCATTGTGGCTTCTCCTCCCACAAATTTTCTCAAACGGCCTCAAGACATTATGCGATTTTTTTTTTTGCTGTATGCATACTTTACAGCAGCATGAGATTTCTCTTCTCCATTTGGAGTCAAAAATTATCAGGCGAAATTGCCCCAGCGGTGAAATGTTAAACACTCAATAGCGACAGAAGATATGATCGATGCATGTGTCAGAGGTCAGGTCACGAATCGTGTCAGAACAATCACCGTGAGGCATGGGCGATGCAAGATACCAATGCAGGGAAAAAGTTCCCATAACAATGACTATTTCCCTGTGATGGGGGAAATAGTACTTTTTATGTGGAACTTTTTTTTCCCTCCTGTGAAATTTTGGGGAACTAGTCTCAATATTTTATGTCAGGTGATAGAGTATCACACCAATCAAATGACAGAAATATCTTTTAAGTGTTATATGACCTCATCTATATCATTTCACTACTGGTATTTTTGACCTAATTAGCACTCTTCTTCCTTTCCCTAATCAGTGCCCCACAACCATATTTACAAGATTTCCATTGATTGCCAGTGTGTGAGGGTATCACATTTTTTGTATTATGGGAGTCTACTAAACACCACTCACCATATCCACAATTTTTGCCACCGTTAGTCCTAGCCTGCACATGTTCCACTCTTTCTTCATTGTGGCTTTTCCCTGCACTAGATATATGTTGCTTAACAAAGATTTGGTCCTACTTTTCTGTACTGATCTGGCTTCTATGTGGAAACTCCATGAGGCCTGGGTGCAAAAATATTTAATATGTGTTTTAACTATTGGAGGACTCTGATATAAATATGTGCATTTTGCAGAAATGTTATTAAAATTTTGTCCCCAGAGTGCCCTTTACCAACACACAAACAAATGTGGTGGTGCTCCACACGCCAAGGAAATTCAACGTGGAGCTGGCAAGAGAGCAAGTCATTACATACCATGTAACAAACACCGCGTAATTCCATTACTATACACAATACATGGACCACTGCCATCTCCACATACCACAAATAATACGAACTATTATTCATCATAACGTACAGGGGCCCACTTCACAACACTCCACTTGATCTCATCAAACCAAACACTAATTTTTATGTCTAAGCATCCATTTTCAAAAGCCTAACTCCCTCCTGCGCCCCCCAAAAAAAGTGGCAGCGGAGTCCACCTCAAACAACCAAAACCCAGCCGCACAGGCTTAGGACTTCCAACACATTCTCTTTCACTAAAGCGCCTCTGACTCGATCAAACAGCTCCAAGACCAGCACTCCCTCATTGAGCGGAATCTGCCTCAAACACAACCAACCATATGGAAAAATGAGTCCTTACCCGTACTACTATGCCATTTTCCCAAACACCGCCTACAGTCTGTCCAAACATCAAAGGCCCACACTGACCAGAACGTGTAAAGTATGCTATGTGACTCACTCCAGCCCGCCCAGGTCCCCACCCGTCCGCCCCTGCCTGCCCACCTCTTCTGGCCAAGCTACACCCCGAAGAGCCCAGCACCTTCAGTGGCGCCCCCACCCTACCCAGAATTTTGCATGGGTGGTGTGAGGGTAAAATTTTCACCACGTCACACCGTGGTTGTGCTCTCTGCCGAAAATGCGAAGGTTACACCTTCACCTCCAGAACCAAAACACGCGATCGGGAAGCCCTCATTGGCTGTAAAGGTGGGGTGGGGGCTGACGTCACCTTGCCGCCACCTCTAACTGGCACTCAAGGCCCGCCGATGCTGAAAAGGGGCAGAGCACGGAAGGGGACAATTTGGAGGCACCTGACCCCACCCCCAACCCACAAAGGGGGGAGACCAAAACACCGCCAGGAGCGGGCCCGTGTGGACAAATCACCTTTGGACAACAAGCTGCAAAAGTTTTACGTTCCCCAGAGGCCTTACAACACCAACAAATTTGGTGGGGCTCCACAGCCAAGGAATTACCTTGGAGCTGCAAGAGAGCCCCACGTACATTACAGCCAGTGTAACACCGCATGCCATACTAACACAACGGCCACTCCCCTCAACAATACCACAAATCATACAACGATTATTCATCATAACTACAAGGCCCAATTCAATCAAACACTCCACTGATCGCATCACACGCACCGAATTTATGTCTAAGCATCCATTTTCAAGCTAACTAACTCCCTCATGCGAGTCGGAGTCCACCTCAAACAACCAAACCCATCCGCACAGGCTTAGGACTTCACATTCTCTTTCACTAAGCGCCTCTGACTTGATCAACGAGCTCCAAGACCAACGCCGTCGATACGAAATCTCCTCAAACACAACCCCAACCAATGAAAAATGAGTCCTGACGCTACTCCTCTGCCATTTTTCCCCAAAAACCGCCAACCAAGGGCGAAGATCACGAGTGCAAGCCCTGCCATAACCCCTGGTTCTCGTGTAACCGCAGGACCAAACACCCATTATTACTATTATTATCCACTATTTTTTTAATTTCACTAGTTTATCATTTTATAATTTTTTTTTTTTTTAATTTTTTGTGTGATTAGTTTAATTATTTAATCATTTATTTTATCCCACTAACATAACCACACCCCACACATTATAATTCTCATTACACCATTGTCTTAACATTATTATTCTCTGGAGTGAAACCCAAGTGTAAACGCTGGCGGCAAAGCCCCAACGATTGAAGGCACAACAACATGATACCAAGAAAAAATTCACTACAAACTTCCCTAACCTTACATAGTCGCGCTTTGACACGAAAACGACAAACCACTATACTATGCACTCTGGTACGGGACTATCGCCAACCAGCAGTCGGTCTAGGTCCCTAACGACTTTCATCACCAAGCAATCGCCCGAAAAAGGGCCACTACGCTTAACAGAAACCTTTTTCAACCCAGTACTATTATTACTGCATTTTCCACTCGCTTTATAAACACCTGACAAAGCTTCAAAAACATGATACGCACGCACAATCGATACATTGCCTGATTTGGGGGAATTCCCCGTGCATGATTCTCCCCGGGTTTTTCCGAACCTGTGACGTAACCCCTTGCGGGCCGGGAAAACGCTCAAATCCAACAACCCAACGGATACCACTTTAGTTAGCCCATACTGCTCGCACACGGTCCTAGTAATGGCGCTCACGCTAATGCTTGGGAATCGACTGTATATTCCGCAGACAGAAAGGGGGGGTTTGACCATCAGTAATGGAAGGAGAAAAAACGGAAAATCCTGCAAACAGACGGCCCCCAGCCAACCTAAACTATTAAGCAAATAGGGAACACTCACACCGATAAGCTCACTCCCCCGCACCTTTCAAGGCCCCAATGAATGCATGAAAAAATTTTTGGAAGTGAACCCCCCGTCTCTTTGCCATACGGGCGCACATACTGAAGTACGCAACGGCTTTTTTTGCCCGTCACCTGCCAAAACTTTACCCTTGAAGTTTTTATTTTAGCTCTAATGGAAACACACAAAACCCACCTAAACCCACCAGCACAAAGGGTACTACACGCCCGTACATGTGAAAAATCTTAAAACGACCAATTGGGGATCCTACACTGACGCTCATGGAACGATCTGGACTCACCTGGGGGAGGCCCGCAGCGTGGCCTCCCCGTTCACCCATCCACCCGCTACTCAGCTTGCAATGGCCGTTAAGAAACTCGGAACAAACTACGAGTGTTCCCCAGTGAGCTCTTCCAGGACTCTGCTGTGCCCCGGGATGGCCATTCTGTCCAAGAGGAGCGCGAGCATTAAGGTTTAGTCATCAAAGATTATGTCCAGCATGGGTAATTCTTCTCGCAAAGGTAGAAGCAAAATTTTCATCACGTCACCTGGTCTTGCTCTCTGCCGAACTGCGAAGGCGTCAAAAAACCTTTCTTCCCAGCCATAACCAAAACAAACGCTCTCGGAAGCCTCATTGGCTGTAAGGGGCTGACGTCACCTTGTGCCGCCACAAGCGACTGTCCTCAATGCCGACATGCCTGAAAGGGCAACACGAAGGACAATTTGGGAGGCAACCTGACCCAACCCCCCCCAACCCACCAGGGGGAGACCAAACCGCCAGGAGCGGCCCCGTTGGACAAAATCAACCTTTGGCCAGAAGCTGGCAAAAGTTGTACATATTACTCTGGATATTTTAATTCGGGTGAACTTTTCGTTTTTTGTAATTTGAGTAAGTTAATGCACCAACACCATTGAGACGTACAGACTGTGGCAATGCTTATTCGAAGTTTGAGAGTTTAAATAACTTCCCACGAGTCACAAAATGGGGTAGAGTATACTGTCTTAATGATGATTTTGCATTCAACGTAACTTACATAAGTGTATTCAAAAACAACCACTTCAATATGCCAGGAGCCAGGGCGGGGCTAGGAGCCGGGGCCAGGAGCACTATGTACACTGTCACATTTTGGAAATATGTGCCCTCAAGATCTTTTCAAAATTGATATTTTGTGCATGGCTGTAAGCTTTTTGTATTTGTCCTCACCTGAAATTATTAAAGTGTCATTTCGTGATCCACACCTCGTCACCCGACTTTGCCTAAAAAGTTGAGATATTTGATACATCTGACCGTTAGCCTTAGTAATCCATCTAAATCTTATGAAATGACCACATATTGGCCTATGGGACTGTGGGAAACAAGCATTTGCTCATAACCAAACCGCAAGACGGAACAACTAAATTTTGAATAAGCTTTTTTCTCTAAGGATATCTAGTGAACCACGATAAAACAGAAGATGCTGGAGTCATGAAATGACCTTGACAACTAAATCAGTTGGCCATGGTAATAGAAACAATTTGGATAATAAAACCACTCCAGAATTGGATTTTATTATTTAAGCATCAGGAAATAAGGCATTAAACAACCAGAAAACATGTGTCACAATTGTTCCTACTGTATCCCCCTGTATGACTGGTCTATGACCTTTGTGGTTTTAATATCATGAATAAGAGTCTGTAATATTCATGAAATACCCATTTTTGTTGGTTAAAGTTATGAACAAACCCCAAATTACCTAAAAATTACTGGATGGCTTCAGCCTCTTAACTTATGAGGCTCATATCTGGGTTTGTGGCATGTATATTTTTGTGTTTTTAAAAATATATCTGTATTCTCTAAAAGTACCTAATTTTATTTTGAGAGCAAATTGAAGGACTTTCATATTTGTTGAAAATGGTGCCAGTGCCACATTACCCTCTTCCTGGAAAAAGGACGTACCTACTTATACTGGCTCCTAAGAGATAGGCCCTACTGTCTGGGTTTGTAGGCAAGGAATTGGTTATTACATGATGACAAATATTTTTCAAAACTAAGTTGCCTACATTTTGATTTTGTGTGACAGAAATCAAGCACAAACTTTTTCAGTTTTATGAGTACCACTTACTACCATGGCCAAAGACCATCCCCATAGTCCTAGTGCTAATCCCATAGAAGTGAACACTTTCAGGATCAAATCTAAAGGGGATAATATTTGATGTCACTTACTTGTAAAGAAAGCTATAAATTCATGATTTACTTTTGATGTAATCCAAATACCACTGGTTAAATGTACGGACATGTCATTTACTCTGTTCCCATGCCATTTTTTATTTGTTATTGTTCATTTCATGCCCTTCGTGGCTCCAAATATTTCACTCAAGATGGTTGAGGGCAGCATTATGATTTGTTGGTGGGTAATTGGATGATTTGGTAGCAACCCGCACGTTAGTGCACCAGATCGGAGTAAAGTAACATTTTCGTTGCAGCTATTTTCACTGTCTTGCATGGTGACTGTTCATTTTGTGTGGAAGCTTGCCCAACTGTTTAGGTTCAACATCACGTGTAAAGCATACAGCAATCTTCTGACCAGCACCTGCATTGCCAACATTCGCAGAGTGGAAATGCCCAAGTAAAGCCTTCACTTACTCCCAAAGAAAGAAAAAAATGAAGTTGTAATGATGACCTTTTGTGTTTTACAATACACAAGACAAATACAGCATAAAAAGACTACCATCAAACATGGAAGCATGTCCCGCCGGTTACAATATTAGTCTTTGGTGCAGGAGGTCAAATTGAATTGAGTTCATACAAATTCAGATTTGATCTGTAAATGAACTATTGATTAGAATTAGAAATCATTCAATCCATGGTTCAGTTTGACATGGACAAATGAAAGTTGATAATTCCCATCCTTTAAAGATACTGTCAGTGATTTTCCCAAAGGTCAACACCACCCCACCCCACCCCTTCAGAATTTTGAGGCAACGGTAAAAAAATTAGGGTCAACCGGCGAGCGTAGCGAGCTGGGAAAAATCTTTTTTTGTCAGTACAATACACGTGTCGGTACATTCACAAATCTGTGCCCCCTCATCAACAAAATCCTGGCTATGCCACTGCAGGAATAGGTAATATAAGTAAAGAATAAGTCTGTAGAATTCTCTTAAGTTATTTTTGCAACTCAGAAATTGTCAGAAAAGGAAGCCTGAGAAAACAGCCGTGTTTGAAGATATGCGAAATTCAATTACGTGTTGTAGTATGTGTCTGTATGGACATTAAAGACTAAAATATCAAATTTTGTCCTTATAAGGACTGAAAGAACCTAATATATTAGGTTGTTTTCGGTCTTAGCACTTGTAGGGTAGGTTAGAATATCTATACTCATTATAGACATGCAAAAATCTGATTTTTGATGATTTTTTTTATTGAGCAAATCACTGATAGCACCTTTAACCCTAATGCCCCATCTGTTTCTATGTCCAGGGAGTGAGTGAAGAAAGAGAGGGAAGGGGAAGTGAAAAAAGTGGAAAATTTAGGTCAGTCCTGCTACCAGGGGCCCTTTCAAGCATCTAGCCTAGACTGGGGATCACATGTCTATGACATATATAGCTACCTAGGCCTGGCCAGCCTTTCGTGCCCTATGTTTCTTTCTTCGTTGGGACGTAACGCTACACATCCAGGACTCAGCGCATTGGTATTTTTGGGGGTCCCATTAGGTTAGGGCTATTAAGAATGCCTAAAAATGTATAAATTCACATCTGAAAGAATAGCAGAAAATATTTAGTATTTTCTGTCATGCATTACAGAAAATCTGAGCATGCTTTATAGGGTGATTGGACAACAGGCACTATCAATACTAGCTACACTTAGTTTTGGTTTTTCTTTTTTACTTTTGTCCACTAAACCTTTGAAACATTCTTGGGTTTCTACAAACCATCAAGTGCAAATTTAGACAGAAATTTGTATCCTTTGGAAATCCTGTTTAACCCTAGCACAGCTAAATCTCACAAAAACTCACTGTGTTTTAATTGAGAAAAATGCACTACAGTCCGTAAAGTAGCGATGACGTCACCGCTGTAGCGAGCTATCCCGGGTCATGGGGCTGGGGCCCGGTTGAATCCAACCCGAATTTCGACTTTTCTTGTTCCCCTCTTCCCTAACTCCTTCACTTCCCCCGTGAGAGGCTAGAAACCGCCGTCAGGGGTTAGGGATTTATGCCATTGTTCGTTTGTACATAAGGCGTGACTCAAATCCATATCATATTCGTTTTTGCGAAAGAGTAAAGGTATTACCACCTAGCTGTCCCAATTCAATCCTGCCTGCTGAATGCCCCCCCCCCCAATTTTTTTTCTTGCCCCCTAGTCCCCCCCCCCCCCCCCCCCCCCCGGCCAAAAGAAAAATTAGGGATTTGGGGCAAAATTTGGCGATTTGGGGCCAAAAATCCCCCAAAATTTTGGGGAAAATCAGTGATTTTGGGCCAAAATTGGTTAAAATCTCCAATATGGTTGATAATTTTGCCCCTCCAATTTCACTTTGCCCCCCAAATTTTTCCCCCCCAAATTTTTCCCTTTGCCCCCATTTTTTCCCCCCAGAAAAAGAGGTCTCTCGCGCTGCACTGTCACCCAAGGGGCTAAGGAAACAACACACCAGACTTGATGGACAATATTGCATACATTGTAATTTGATTGGAGCTTTTAAAAGTTTGCCCTCTGTGTAACCGAATTGGCCCTATTGGAAAACGTGACACCTAGCATTGATATGGAGGGTCCATACTAACTACCAAAGGTGTTAAAGAAATATGTCATGATTCTGATATGGGAAAATTTGGTATGGATAGAGAGCTTAAGTAACGTAGATTCCAATAATCAAAATAAGTGAAAATCTGTCCACATTTGTTGAGGTATTTTGCCCTTTAATAATTTTTCCGCCCACTACCTTACTACTCGAAACATTCCGACAAATCCACATCGCAGGCAAATGGTGACGTCAAAGTGATGACCATCCATATTTATTACGCGTTGTGAACCATCATAAATCGCAGTGTTGCCACTTAATATATAAAACACAACGAAATGAAACAAATAGTCATTTGTAACTTATTTTTCTAATTTTATTATTACTTTCATTAATCCATCAATATTACCGTGTCAGCACTAACAATTCGAGTCACACGATTTTTGGTCATCACTTTGACGTCACGAGGAGAGCAAATTGGGCGCTTTTGATCAATGAAGCCGTGGCGAAAAATCCGCCCGTTTTTCTTCGTATTGTCAAAAAGCAAAAATTAAAAATGGCCTCATTGTTTGTTAATTTTACTCAAATTGTATTATTTTTTTCGGGAATTTGTGATGTAGGTACATAGATTGTAATGAAAATGTAATCAAACTGAGCTTGACAAATCTGAACATATTTCCTTTAACCTTTTCTGTATGGGGGGGGGGGGGCCCTATATATTCCTGCTCCTGATCTATGTGTAACTGCTTTGGGGTAACTGGTACAAGGCAATGCAGTACAATCCCATCAAAATAATGCACATGTATGACCAATCATACACATGAAATAAGGTCTATCGCCATAGCAGGTTCTTCCTTATTTTGTGTACAATACTCCCTCCAATTTACAATGCACACTTGTTGACACTGTCCACATCATAAAGACCCCCAAAATGCAATACCTAACAAGACCCCAAATGCAATACCTAACACGACCCCAACATGCATACATAACAAGACCCCATAATGCAACTTACCTACACTAACCCCAAAATGTAAACATAGGCACGACCCCATAATGCATCCCTAACAGACCCCAAATGCAATACATAATACACCACCCCCATAAAAACAAAAAATTTTGGGCCAAGACCCAAACAATGCAATACATAACATACCCAATTTATAGCTCCAAACCCGTTAACAGAAGTCCAATTTTTGTAAAAAAAATAAAAAAAATAAAAAGTTAAAGTTCAAAATGCCTGGTAATGGTTTCCTCATTACCAAATTTCCTCCCACACAGAGCTCCCACATGGCCCATGTTAACACCCCATTACCTTCCATTTACGCTACATTTTGCGTAATTATCATAATTTAAGCACCCAATTAAGACAAATATAATGGGTATTTAAGTAATATATTCACAATAGTACAGCTTCGCCTGAGATGAGGTGACACATCTTGATGAATAAAATCCTTTTTTAGCACTATTGCCCTGGTAGTTTCCTAGTCTTGATGCTCCTTGAAAAAGACACTCTTTATCTTGGATATAGGGGATTTGGGGCAGAATTTGGGTCACATAGCAGTCCATGTGGACAATGTTTTGCTCTCTGAAAATTACTGTTTTCCGGTGTTTGAGTGCATCTGTGTGCTGACAATATTAGACATTGAGGGCATTGAACAGTCTCTTCTAATAACACATTCAAAAGTTGTTTGTACTTGTTGCAGGGGCAAGGCATGTCATCCAGGGGACTTGTGAAAAGTTCTAGGTTTGCTGTAACCTGCTTTAAAACAGCTTTTCAGCTGTTGGTATGTAGGAAAACTGTGTGTGTGCATCAGTGCGCAACAGAGCCGTATGCAGATTTATTTTAGGGGAGTGCGGGACTTTGAAAATGTGGACTTTTTTGGGGGAAAAGTTGACCTAACTCCCCCCCCCCCCCCCCCCCCCCCCCCCCCCCCCCCCCCCCCCCCCCGCCCCCCCCCCCCCCCGAAAAATAAATTAGCTTTTACCTTTTGAACATCTCATCGCCATCACTTTTTTGTTTGGAACTTTTTTCTAAAAAAAAAAAAAAAAATCAGCAGTGGACCTTTTCCTTTTTTGGGAAATTGGGGGGGGGGGGGTGACTGCACTCCCCACTCCTCCCCTGCATATGGGCCTGGTGCACACATATGCCTATGCAGCACAACCTGGGTGTGGATTATCTATATATTTTGGCTTTTACTATTCGCAGGGTATAGTTTTGAAATAGTCCCATATAAGCAGGCAATGAGTCTGTAAATCTGACTTTATTTTTATTCTGAGGCAGCAAAAAATGGAATACATATTTCGATTGTAATCATTTAATTAGATTTTTTAATATTTTTCACATATTTTAAGGAACTGGAAGTATTTATCACAGAAAACGTAATATGAACACGTGTCAGGTGTTCAAAAGGTGATACATTTTAGGCGTTCTGAAAAATTTACAGTGTGGGCAATCCCATTTTTTTAGTTAAAGTAAACATATGAGAGGTTCCTATCTAATGTTTTAAAGTTAATATATAAAGGAATAATAAATTAAATCACAAATATCAGAATACTATAATCAATGGGACTGACAAAAGTACAAACAAGCGTAATCTGGTAGTCACAACCAGAGGCTAACCCACTTGAAATCACACAAATATGCAGATTAAGCACAGATTTCCATATGTACTCAAGCATGATACAGCCCAATTAAAGAACTGGGAAGGTTTTGGGTCCCCCCCAGTAATTGTGGATCAATTCTGACCATCACTTGGCTGGTCAGATTTACCTACATGTAAGGAATCTTGGGCAGAAAAGGGTGGTACTATGGTCAAAGTCATATGCATTTAAAATACTGTATTTTGCAGTGGTTTTGGTAAAAGCATAATGACACACTAAGTTTTGGTTTACATGCGATAAGAGTTCACAAGAGGTAGAGAAAAATGTCACATGAGGTAAAAAAATGTTATACTTTGGAGCACTTTTAGGTAAGTTTGCACTTGTGTCCAAATTAGCTCCAGACGAAAAGAATGGAGAGGACACCAAACTGGCATTGACGCATCAGTTGTGCGTAGGATAATTTAATCCAAGCAAGCATTCGTACAGATGGAGGAACCAAATAACAATGACATCCAACAAGATAAAGTCCAGGTTAATGCGAGTATGTGAAATACTAGCAGACTCGCATCATAACCTGGAACAGTCCGGCCATCCCGGACGTTGGCTTCATTTCAATCGGACATCCAAACAAGATGATGCCCAGGTTCCTGCGAGTATGTGAAACACCTGCGTACCTCACAGACTCGCATCAGAACCTGCAACAGTCCGGCCATCCCCCGAAGACGTAGGCATCATCTCAAGCAGCATCCCACCGGACGCTGCAAGTGCGCACACACCACAAGCACAACAAAGGTGCTAAATCCTTGCAAGTATGCGATTCGAAGCAGAAATCGCAGATTTGCAACACATGATTTCAACCCGGGATTTCAAGCAAGAGAACATTGGTTCCTCGATATAATCATGACTAAGTACAATAATTATTTTTGGCCTAAAAATTTAGAGCAATGGGCCTATCATAAAAATGTATGCATATTTAATGAGCTGAAGAAGGACCCCTCTTGCCAGCAAATGTTGGCCTAAATAACACGTAAATAAAACCTATATTACAATTTATATGGGCCCTTAATCCATGAAAGATGAAAACAAATACAATTTGTGTAAACTTGTTGCCAAAATGTTTACATTTTCCGCCACTATCACTTGCACCAAAAACATGGGAAAAAATGGTCAAAAATAGGAAAACATAAAAAGCATATTTAATCTCTAAGCGTAGTATATATGCAAAATGCTATAGATTTAAAACATAATAATACTAGGGAGAACCAATGCAACTTAGTTGCAGCAGCTCAAAGAATACCATGATACAACAATTAAGCATATTAATAAAATACTATAGTTTGAGCAACAATTTCTTGGCCAAGGCGTATGCGCGCGTTGCATGTTGCGTGAACTGCGTCTACGTACAACCCAGAGGTGCGCCGTTTCGGCAGAGAGACGGGCGTACCTAGTAACTTGGCCAAGAAATTACTACTCCAATTATAAATTGGAAAACAGCGCATAACACAGGCTGGAAATGGGAGGGAGGGTGGGAAAATAATTTATACAAAAGTTATGAGAAAGGAGAAAACCATCCTACACACATGAAGCACTGATGAGTTGTGACCGACAGACGCGAAGCTCATACAGCGGACAAGGACATGCAATGATTCCATTGGATGCTGAGGCCTGAAAGGTGAGCGATGATTGGACAAAGGCGCATTGAGGATGCTATTTAGCATAACACTCCTAGGCAATCAATGGAGCTTAAGAGCAACACCAAGGACGCGGTGCTTTTTTCCGACAGGCGCTAAACTAGTTTTCCTTACGATGAACTTCGGAAAACATTATTATGCAAATGATTTTATGGGATCCTTAGGTAGAAAAGATAGTGCCCATTATATAGCTGGTTCAATAGACCACATGTCAAAGGTCAAATAAGATGGCATTATTGATAAGATTTCTTGAGATTTGAAACTTTTTTTACAAGATTACTAACCCTTTTCATTCTACCACTTCCAAGAAATTCTACTTTGGCATAAATGTGAAACAACCAATACGGTGCTTATAGGTGCAACGAGGGTTTTTGAGACACCCAAATATTGTGTCATAATAGTAATTTCATATAGATTAGAAGATTAGACACTCAATAGATTTCTTACATTGTATTTGGCTACAAAAATGTCTTAAAATGGAGAAAAAGGTGATTTTGATTTGCTTAAATTTCAATGTAAAACATAGGTTGAATTTCGTATTTGCTCCTATATGAAATTAAGAAATTTCACAATTTTTGTACAAAAGAAACATTTCTCAGCTTAATCCTTTCAGATGGGAATATTTTTGATGGAAAGCTTGACATCAGGGCAAAAATCAGTACTTTCACATGCATGAATTACATATACTCGCACGTATGTATGCATGAACACACACACAAACACAAACATTGGTTAGCATCTCTGCAATCATTTGTTATAGGCAACACAAAAATAAGGACATTAATTTCTTTTGGAATTTTCACACAATACAAATCCAAATTGTTTTCAAATCAGAAGAAATGATTGTAGTGTGGAGGAATTTCAGTATGTTTGAATTTTTCTATGCAACACTCACTCTTTAAGAAAACTAGAATGTTGAACTTTGTAGCCTCATTCTGTGTATTCCATATCAATGTAAACAGTATAAGAACGTGACTATGTGACTAACCCCTTGGGTGACCTAGTATTGTAAAGATAAGTGAAATTATGATAAGTCAATATTGAGTTGCAATGGCATTGCTTTTTTTTTTTTTGCAATTTGTAATAATCTTAATTTTGTGGTGCTATTTTTTATTGCTTATATCTTGCTCATAAAGTCGCTCTGGTTTCTGTGCTTGCAACTTGAGAACTGGTGCTTCTCTGTTAAACTGCATCGGCCAGTGGCTAACCAGCGTGGGGTGCCAGAAGGGGCAGACTGCCCCTCGGACAACTAAAATGGGGACGGAAAGCTAAAAATGGGGAACGACAGAAGGGGATAATAAGGGATCATATTCGAAAGATAATGACAAGGGAAACTGGACTGTGACAGATAAAGAAAAGGTGCAGTATAATGGAAAAGAGATAGGGAGGAGAAGAGATTAGGAAAGGGGAAGAGAAATAGTGTTTTGTTTGGGTGCTCAGGTCGAAGTTGCTTCGGCTCCCCTGCCCCCCCCTTCAGAATTTCGAACCTTCTAGCAAAAAAATGGGTAAACTTCTTGAGTCTTGGCCCTCACCGGAGGCTCGGTCTGGTTACGCCCCTGCATCTGCAACAGTTCCAGATCCCCAACAGAAGAAAAAAAAAATGAGTGCACCAATAAACATGGTTTGAAGTCATTAATTTAAAAGAAAACTGTTGACATTTGATGTTAGACAACTATCTTACCTGAGGGAATTGCGTGATCTTTTCCTTGGTTACAGACAGACAAGATAGTCATCTCTGTGAGTTCTGTTGGTCCTGACACCATCAGGATAGTTCAGAGATTCACCTTAACTAACAGTATTACCACCCTCCTGGCCTTTGTAACTCAGCATGCCTAAAAATAAAAGAAAAGAGATGAACAGGTTATGAATATGAGTTCTTCCTTTGGTTGGTCACACAGGCAGTCACATCAACCGATTTAGGTTTCCAGGAGGTTCACCTCTGATGAACAGATCTATCTTCACTCACTTCTCTAACTTTAATCCATAAAAAGGACAAAAGCACAATATCAAAGTTGAAAGGTTTGAACTTGTCTTAGCCCATTCTTCTGGCATTCCTCACCCGGGGATCTCCTGTAAGGGTTTCTTTGATTTCACTTCTTTTTATCATTGAAAAATACTATAGTCCTCTGCAAGAATTGCAGAAGGCACATAGGGATTACTCTGGTCGTATGTCTGTGTATCTGTGTGTGTGTGTATCTGTGTGTGTGTATCTGTGTGTCTGTGGTCCAAATGTTAACCCTTAATATATTGCATGCCACATGAGTTCAGTAAAGGCTATGATGATGTAACTTGGTGGAAAGGAGGGGGTGGGTGGGGTGACATGTTGCTGACCTCATGTGAACTTGGTGACCTCAAGTGACCTTTGGCCAGTCAAAATGTTAACCCTTAATATATTGCATGCTTTGTGAGTTTCGTAAGGGCTACGATGATGTCTTCTTACTAGCATATCCACAAGTCATTGGTAATGGCTTGTGGTGGTGTCAGGATTTATTCAACTGAGTATGCTGATCAGGGGCCGCATGTATCTATGATACGGATGTTCCTAACATGGCCCATGTTAGGCTATGTAAGGGCTATGATGATGTAACTTGGTAGAAAGGAGGGGGAGGTGTCATGTTGGTGACCTTTGTGACCTCATGTGACCTTCGTGACCTCATGTGACTTTTGGCCCCATTCACAAACCATGACGGCAGACGACACTCGCGGTCCGGGGACCGTGATGTATTTTTAATA
>JAMKCH010059187.1:0-13201 GCA_023653785.1 Ophioderma brevispina | reverse complement strand
CAGCGTGCAAGTTTATCTAAGAAGTCTTTGTTGGCATGCAGGGTATATAATTGTGCTCTCTGCCTCAGATAACCTACTGGAGAATGATTCGTAGGAATAATGCACTGAACAACAATGGATAACTAGACAATACCCTGATGCACTAGAAGTGTATCACCTGGTATCGTCTGTGCTGGTCAGGCTGCATAACACACAGCTTCGGTGCTAAAAATAATATGTTCTCTAAATTAATGTCGAGGACGATTTTCATAGCAGAGTTGCCATCCTATTGGTAAATTTAATTTTATTGAAAAATCATGAAAAGGCCAACATTGTGAACTTCTTTTCTAAACTGAAAAGCGTACGATGTATACTCCGGTGCAAAGCATCCCCATAATGATACATGTAGTAGGCCTGTTAAAATGCGTTTGGTAAGGCAGATCAGCGAAAAAAAATCGGTATATTATTGTACGGCATACACTCTGAAAACACAAGTCAAAAGAGATCATGGCTAGCACTTTAGGGTTATTTTGTTCTCGGTGTGTACCGGTTGTACCGAGCCTGACAAGCGCTATTGTCATTCTTTTAACAAAGACGCGTTATGCTTTGCAGGGAGAGGAGATTTTTTGAGGATACGAATTTCTCTCAATTGAACTGGATCGGCCTGTTTAGAACACCTACCGACGCAAAACTTACAAAGCAAACAGACAACCAAAAACAATTGTTTTAAACTTGTAACTGCTATGTAACGTCCCCAAAGAAAAGCACACCGATTTGATTTTTCTGTCGTGCCAAGACAAAATTCGAAATCATAATCTTAATGATATCGCCACGAGTCTTCAAAACAGACAAATCGGACCATTTTTGCATATTTTGTACTATAAACGAGCTCTTGTCATACTAATATTGAGCAAAAAATAACATTCATTTGGTAGATTGATGGATTTTTAGGATTTTCACTTTTGCGAAAATAATACCCAAACGCCCAAATGAAAAGTCTTCCAAACGACCAATCTGCAGTCGTCTGTTTGTTGTAGCTGAAAACCACCGTACGACAGCTTTATAAAGGACCCTACGATCAATGGGATATGCGACATTAATCTCCTCTCTTGATCAACACTGGGTGGCAATAGAAGTGTGTCGAAGTTTATTTTAGTACATGTGTGTAGCGTATATGAGAAGATCTTGCCACACTAAAAAAAAATTATAAATTTTTGCAGTAGTTTACTGACAGCAAATTATGCCGAATAATTACTGTGAAATTCAGTATACTGTAAAATTGTTTCAATCAAAACACTGAAATATATATATTTGGCGAGTTATTACAGCGATTGTGAGTGTGTAGAGAAAAAAAAGCATGACGAAACACCCTAAACTGGCTAAACTATACATATACTGTAAATATCTATGTGTGAGCAAACGAAGAATTTTGTAATTAGAATAACTGTTATCGGGAGATATCCGATTAATAACTCAACGGCTGCTGGAAAACGGCCCTTGCCAAATGAAATAGCCGGGGGGGAATAGAGCCATGTAGTGTTACGTTCATCATTGTTGTTTTATTGGTTCGGCAAGCTCCAAGTTAGAGGTCATCTTCTTGAAGGTGGCACGATTTCATCGTGGAAGGACATAAAACTTAGCGTTTCCAAGCTTTGCCCGTAAGTTTACATCTGGGATCCCAGAGTCCAATGACAAAATAGCTATTTTATGGATAAATAGGCATTTTTGAGCATTCTCCTTTCAGGTATTGTAGTTCCTAGACAATTACCACATAATGTGCAAAAATTCAAATTTTGAAAATTGGGGGCGCTCTTCAAAATGTGCGTTATTGCTTTAATTTTGGTTTTAAAACATAGCATTAAACGATAAAATATAAAGTGAATTTGGAATGGAAACTAATAAAAGCTGTGGTTTATGGGATATTGTTGGCAGAATTGCGCCGTATTTCCTATAAGATTTACCTTATTTTCCTGGTAAATTAACCACGTATATGAAAATCCATATAGTGTATAATAATATGTTGATATCATTAAAAAGTTCAAAATAGGAGCCTCTCTTATAAATTTTATCCGTAATAGGGTTGGCAAAAATTGGACAAAAAAGTATTTGCTATAGATTTTTAATTACGGCCAAGTATTGTCTTTTTCTGATCTTTTGTTGGATGTGAAGGGCACTGTAAATTTTTATAGCGCACGTTATTTCGTAAATACAAGATCCATGTACTGGTGGTATATAAACAACAATATGCGTTTTTAGCTGTGGTTCTTACTAGGAGTAGATTGTAAGATGTCTTGACGGTCTCTAAGCGACGACCCGGGGATGAGCACGGCGAAAAAAAGGAGCCTACGTATGGGGGTAGATCTGTAGCGAAACCTCGCTCATCGTCCGCTCAAGGAGCGCTCCACGTTGGACCATACTCGGTTATGGGTTCATGCGGCAATTACTACTCTTTTACGGAATAAACTTGAATATCGATGATTGCAGTTTATTCCGTTATAAGACAGAATCTAGTGTTAAAAACCGATCTTCACGAACTTGATACCAACAATGGAACGGTAAATGGAGCGGTCAACGGGCGCTCCATGGACCGCTCCATGACCGCCTCCATATTTTAGTGGGCTCTCCTGGAGCGGACGCTGAGCGAGGTTTTTTGCTACAGACTATACCACCAACCTACGTTTGTCAGTTTTTTGAATCGCGCACCAGTTAATTTTTATTGATAATTTTTTTATTGTTTTTAGACATAATAGGTTCTTTTATTTTGTAATGATAAACTATACGTTTCATGAGATAATTTCACAAAATTACCCTCACTTCATTGAGAAGTGTTAAAAAAAACATGCATTAAGTTAAAGCAGGCACTGGCACATTTTCACAAAATATGAAATATTTCCAATTTGCTCTCAAATGATAGTCTAGGTCATTAGAAGAATAGAGATACATGTTACACATAAAAATAACAGATTCAAAAAACAGGTATGACGTTAAAGAGACACTGGACATTTGAAAAATAGTGCGCATCAAGATCTTTCAAAATCGATATTTTTGCATGCGTTGTAAAGCTTTCATATACAAAGCCCTACCCGAAATGATTAAGACCAAATCAGCTTCCTTATGTAAACGGAACGATTTTGTAATTTAGCGTCGCCGGCGACGCGAAATCAGCCAGAGGTATAGTGGTGACACTGGTTTCACTCGCCCCTTGAACATGGACGAATGGAATCCGGTATTGCTAAATCAACCAGGAAAAGCAGTAGGCCTTGACAACATCTCTACTGAGCAATTAAAAAAATATTGGCCCAGTAGCCAAAGGAAGGCTCTTGAGCTCTACAATTGCTGCCTTATTTTCACAGGTTCCCAAAGATCTGGAGGAAAGCACAGTTATGACACTCCTAAAGCCTGGGAAAGATCCATCCCATCCCAAGAGCATGCCCCAGACTAATATCACTCTCAGCCATACCTACAAGCTTTTGAAACGCTCCTGCTCAATCGTATCACACCTGTGATAGACGAACACCTATACCAGAAAAAGAGGTTTCCGGCCAGGCAAATCCACAACAAGCCAAGTACTCAAATAACTCAACACATTGAGGACGGGTTCGAGAAGGGTATGGTATGGTAACCGGAGCTGTGTTCGGTTCGACCTATAAGCAGCGTACGCCCTGTACATCCCAGATGCCTGCTCCATGAGATCATGGAAATTACCAAGACATTCGCTGACTGAGCTTATCCGAGGAGTGATGGCAAACAGGATGTTCTTTGTCGGCATAGGAGCGAAGAAGAGCCGATGGCGTAGGATCAAGAATGGTTACCACAAGGAGTGGCTTGCCACCAACATCCTATACCAACGACCAACCTATGAGTGCAGGAACCTGCCGGTTTTTTATGCAGACGATCTTGGAAAATTAGCGCCCAAGATGCCGACTTCAAGTTGTTGAAGAGAGACCTCCAAAGCTTTGGATGAACTACTCCTTATTCATGAGAAAAACCACCTACGTGCAAATTCATCAAAGGCACAGGTGTGTGCTTTCCATCTCCAACCAGTGAAACCAAACGTCAGCTTAAAGTTACCTGCGTTCTGGTGGAACACCCTGGAGCACGTGATAACCATGTCTAACCTAGGAAGTTACTTGCCGCACTCTCAAATATAAGACCCACATCGAGAAGACGAAGAGTAAAGTATGTTAAAGCAATAACATCTTGAACAAAAACTCACGGCACAAGATGGGGTGCTCGCCCGCATAACCTAAGATCGACGGCACTTGACCTGTGCTACTAATGTGCAGAGTATACTTGACCTGTATGGGAAAGATTAACCCATGCCAAGAAGTTTGATTCCGCGGGTTTTAAATGCCGCCTGCCGGCTTATCACAGGATGCCTCCGTCCAACACCAACGGAAAACCTATACATCATAGCAGGAATTGCTCCACCAGACCAGACATCCGTCGTAGGGTATCGAGCATGCACGACGTAGTTGGCCAAAGTATATAATGTCTGGACAGATAAACTGCTGCCAACCGCCTTAAATCCAGAGAGAGTTCTTAAGCAAAGTCCAACCTCTTGAAAACAGTCTCTAAGGCGGTTAAGAGAGTCGCCTTGCTATTAACCAAGTAAAATCTATCGGTATTGAACATGTGAGCATCTCACACCTGGAAATGACTCCTCATGGGCGAATGGGCGATGCCTCAACAGATGAGAACCAGAACGGCCGATCTAAGGTTTTTCCTGCAGACGTGGGGCTATCTAGAAGCAGATAAGGATACTACCTGTGGTTGTGGAACAGCATTACAGACAATGGAACATCTCCCGGTCTGCCCACTGCTGGAAGCAACATTGCACAAACAAGGACCTTGAGAATCAGTGAAGCAGTCAGACGTCGTATCAATCTCTGCCTGGATCATATTTGAGAACCACCAGTGTTTGGACACGACAAGAAGAAGAAGCAACAAAGAGAAGGACTCAATATGTGGCAATACCCATGTTTGGGAGGCCAAGAAACACAAATATCACATTAACAAAGTCGCAGATTGATTCCTTCAGGCGGCCATTTTGAATTTCAAAATGGCCGCCATTTTCAACATATTTGCTCAATATCTGGATTCTGAGCAACATAGAATGCTCAAATTGGTGGCATACCCATGTGTGATGCCAATGAATGCAAAAAAGTATAGCATCCAGAAAGTCGCCCAAAGTGTTCTTTGAGATGGTCACCTTGAATTTCAAAATGGCTGCATTTTGAATAATTTTGCGAATATCCAGACTTCAAAGCAAACATCGAAAACTCAAATATGGTGCCAATAACCTCGTTTGTGATGCATTTTGATGATATCGCATCCACAAAATTGCACCTATTGTGTCCTGGTGGCAGCCATCTCAGATTTCCCAAATGCGCCAACATAAAGCTCAAATGTGGCAATAGCCATGTTTTGAATATCTAGGACACAAAATAGCCCCCACAAAGTTGCAGATTGGTTCCTTGTGGCAGCAAGCTTAGATTTCAAAAGGGTTACTATTGCCACAATTTTTGCTCTTGTATCTGTGACTTTTGAGGGAATATAGAAGATCAAATTGGTGGCAATACCGATACTGTGTGATGCCAGGAACACAAGTATAGGATCCATAAATGCAGATTGTTTCCTTGTGGTGACCATCTTGGATTTCAAAATGGCCACCATTTTCATCATATTTTTATATTCAGGCATTTAAATATGACCGTTATGTTGTTGAGAAGGACTGCCTGATAGTGGTTTCAATACTTGATTTTGTTCTGGAACATAAGGACGCAAAAGAGGCAATAACCTTGAAACCCGTATACCCAACACTTATTAAACATCCAGACGCTCCCGGGATTCTGACTCAACATGGTTCTGGTGCAATAGGTGATGATTTTGAAAGTAAAAGTGCACCAGCTTAAGTAATCTTTGATTGAGAGATGTGCTACAAGTACAACTGATGTTACCAAGATGGAGGGTGCACCAGAGCTGTTGGAAACGTTACACATTGTTGCTGTCTGAGATATTGTGGTCACCCGAGACATTTGCTTGCTTAATCCGATATTAGATGGTACTATACAATGTCATTCGGAGAGATGTAAAGAACTTTCCAGGGACCCTTAATATTTGTTTCATTTGAATTTTTCCATCGGTCCGGACGTTCATCGACCCAGCATCCATCCCGTTGATTTTCTACTTAGATCCCTCTCTGATTCGAGGCCTATATTTAGGGAGATTTTAGGCGTAGGGCTGCTCAGAATAGGTAAAATGGTCTTGTTCAGTCGCTCTATAGGACCCCCGCCGAGTGAAATTAATGATGGTACGGTCTAGTGTCGAACCTGGTGAGTCAGTAGCGTCTGTCACAAGTGTTGATTAACGAATGGGATACGTCTCTTTGTCTGCTTCCATGCATGGTAGCGACGGTTTTAATCTAGAATCTGTGCTTTAGAGCGAGGAGGATTGTCGAAATGTCTGAGACTGACTGTCTGGTACTATCCGGCGTCGCTGTGGCCGCAGCATGGAAGGCCTTCTAGAGAGTCGGCCTTCTTGTGGCCAGAGGTAACAGATCATCGGCACTTAGATGTATTCCCTAAAACACCTGGGTCCTGCAAACTGGTCCCCCCAAAAAAGTAATTTCTATAGTAGAACCACTTTACGAGCAGGTGTCAACTTTCTCAGAAGCATTTTGAGGCAGGTCTGCAGGAGGTCCGTATGAGGCATGATTAAGTCGCCATCCAGGACCAGTCACGAGGGCTTTGGTACTGGTATGGTATTTCGAACCTCTAAAATGGGATCTTCTGGCAGGTGTTGAACTGCTTCAACTGCTTTTTGAGCCATTGTTCACAGCTTCTTTGAAAGACTTGCGTTGAAAACCGTCTTTGTGGTGGCTGAACTTTACCAAGGATGCTGGCAAACAGGATGTTCTTTGTTCAGCTAGTGGCGAAGAAGCAAAGGGCGTAGGCCTAAGGAATGGATACCACAAGAATAGGAGTGGGCTTGCACCTCTCCTGTTCAACATCAAAACCAACGACCAACCTAGGAGTGCAGGAACCTGTTGTTTTATTTATGACACATGTAGTTGGAAATTATGAGCACAAATGCCCAGACTTCAAGTTGTTGAAGAGAGACTCTTCAAACTACCTTAAATCCAGAGAGGGTTTCTTAAGCAAAGACCAACCTCATGAAACAGTCACTAAGGAGCTTAAGGTCCCAGAAAGGAGATCATAAACCTACTTGTGGAACATTCCATTCCAATAAACAGGCCAGAAAAAAGAAACATTACCAGTGACATCATTAGTGAAACTATTGAATTTCAGTCAGTGTCATGAATAGATATCCCACAAGTCCACTCGGAATTGCTACTACTTCTCCTTGAAAACATCACTGGTACCCACAAATGATGTCATCAACAACCCAAATTTGAATGCTTTTCTCGTCCCTCCTTGTAGACTTGACACAAACCACATCAATTTCTATTGCATTTCCTAGGACCTTTAAGAGAGATTCACCTTGTGGGTAAGAAAATCTTGCCATCAACCAAGTAACCTGTTAAGCCTCTCCTACGTTACCTGGAGCTGACTCGCGTACCGTACTGATGGTGAGCCTCACAATTGAAACCAGAATTGGCCGATCTAAGGTTCCTTGTAGAAGTAGGGCTACCTGAAGCATATCAGACAATACTGTCTTGTAGTTGTGGAACAACCCCACAGACCAGAACATTCTCGTGGTCTGCCCACTGCTAGGGCACAATGCACACGTACAAGGACCTTGCAGAATTGAGTGAAGCAAGCCAAATTGTACCCATCTCCTGCTGGATCATATTTGAGAAACTACTGTGTTTGGGCAGATAAGAAGAGAAGTGCGTAGGTGTCGGATCCCGTTTATTCGGAGCTCCAAGCCTTGGGTATCGCCGAGGGTTTGGTTCATTTCGAGACGTCCTGATCACGTTGTACTTTCGTCCTGGGTTCTTGGCGAAAAATGAGTGCACAAATTTTTCGGCAAGCGCATTCCGCCCAGATTAAACCTATTGTGGGGGGGGGGGGTCTGTGGTGAAACTAAAGTACTTTGGTGTCCGATTAGGTCGCTGAAATGGTACCTGGAGAGAACTCGAACAATCAAAGGTGATTGTCAGGCACCTTTTTGTGACCTCACAAAACTTACTGCCCGCTGCTACCAAGGTAAACTTGCCATTTGTCATGGCGTCATCCAGGGTTGAGGGGTCGTTAGCACTCAAGGTCTGTCTCAGGCCCAAGTTCCAGGAAACGGTGCTAGTCTGCATGTCTATGCAATAAGTAAATGATCTACATTGGATTAAGGGCAAGCAAATGTCTCAAGGAAACTTAAAATGTTTGGGCTCAGAAGTCCAGATCATTGAGCAAAGTGCATGCCTAAAAATGGCGGTCATTTGAAATTCAATAGATGGCCACCTGAAGAAATCAATCTGCGACTTTCTCATGTAATATTTGTGTTCTTTGACAATCACAACCATGGGTATTTAGCCACCAATTTGAGCATTCTATGTTGCTAGAAGTTCCAGTATTGAGGCAAAATATGTTGAAAATTGTGGCCCATTTTGAAATCTAAGATGTTCCGCCCAAACGGAGGGGTAAAAAATGATAACAATTTGATGGATTTTTGGGACCATTATCTACAATTTAAGATCAAAAAGTTCCAAAATGTAGCAAAAAAGCCAACAACTCTCAAACCATCAACCACAATGCCCCATACTAAAATGTGGGATATTACATGAAATATCATAGACTCGTGCTCATAGAGATTAAAACCACCAAGTCACAGGACCGGTCAAACAGGGCATGCCCGTGGGAACATTGGGTGTTGTGTGGTATGTTAAGTGCGTGTTCCGATCGTTTTGGGACCCCCCCACGATCCGATTAACGGAAGGAAGTAGATCGATTTGATATCAGAAGAAAGGTCGTATTTTTCTCATGTCGACCTGAAATTGGAGCCTCAAATCCATTCATCAAGATATAAACCCAAAAAAACGCCGTTTTAGTGTTATCATTCTTAGCACAGTATTATGATAGGGCTTTGCAGAATGCATTATGGTGTCTACCATCAAAAACCGCAAGTTTGTTTCCCACGTATTTGATGGGTGTATGTGCAATGCCAGGCTATCCTATCAAGTAGAGAACACAAATTACACATTAAACGGAACAAGCACCTTAAACGCCATTCGGTCGTCTGCCGGCGACATTTGATTAATAAAATCGTTCTGTTTACCCATTGGACGCTTGATTTGGTCTTAATCATTTAGGTGAGGGCTATGTATATAAAAGCTTTACAACATGCAAAAATATCGATTTTGAAAAATCTTGAGGGGCGCACTATTTTTCAAATGTGCCGTGTCTCTTTAAGTAAATGTGCAGAAAAAATAGTGACATTTGCCTCAGTTTAACCTGTTGCTGCAAATAATTGATTTGTGAAGTTGTAATAAAGTAAAAAAATTGATTTCCCTATTCTACACTGTGTGTCTATGGAAAAAATTGCAAGTTTGCTAAACATGAGAATTTATGACGTCAGTTGGACATAATTGCTAGGCATGGTTGGTACTATTTTGGGTCATGGAAAGAGAAGGACCGTAAGCTATCTAATGGTATCAAAATCAAGTGTCTATGATGTTCATGTGTGTGTAGGCATGTTGGTATTCTCTCCCGAAGGGGGGGGGGGTGATAATTGGGATCACCCTGTATCCTTATCATAACCAGGCGGATGTATGTTTCGGATGAAAGGCGGAAATATGTCAATTGACCAATACTTACTAATTTGCCACAAAAATAAAGGGGGGTTTTAGCAAGGACGTGAGAAAAGAAAAAACCTGAAGGGGTGGAAACGAAGGTGAAGTTAAATAATGCAATGTAAAACAGGGTGAATATAAAACAACGACCAGACCCTTTAAAGACCCAAGGACCCCCTCAACTATAAAACAACGACCCCCTCATCTATAAACAAAGACCCCTCAACTCTATAAAACAAAGACCCACTAAACTATAAAACAAAGAACCCCCTCAACTATAAAACAAAGACCCCCCCCTCAACTATAAAACAAAGACCCATCAACTATAAAACAAAGACCCCCTAAAATATAAAAACAAAGACCACCCTCAACTATAAAACAAAGGACCCCTCAACCAGGCATGGTCAGCGTAGCTTCTCTCCCCGAAGGGGGGGGGGGGTGATTAAGTGGGATCACCCTGGATCTTTCCTTCCCCCGGGCGGCTGTCTGTTTTTGGATAAAGGAGCGGAAAGGAGCGGAGGGAATATGTCAATGAAATTACATTATAATTGGCACAAAAAGGGGGTGGTTGTGAGCAACCCGGAGAAAAAACCTGAAGGGGGGGGAAACGAAGGCTAAGATAAATAATGCAATGTAAAACAGGGTGACTATTAGAACAAAGGACCCCCTCAACTATAAAACAAAGACCCCCTCAACTATAAAACCAAGACCCCCTAAACTATAAAACAAAGACCCCACCTAACATAAAACAAAGACCCCTCAACTATTAAAACACAAGACCCTCAACTATAAACAAAGACCCTTCAAACTATAAACACAAAGGACCCCCTCACCTATAAAAACAAAGACCCCCCACCTAATATAAAACAAAGACCCCTCAACTATAAAACAAAGACCCCCTTCAAATATAAAAAGCAAAGACCCCCCTCAATATAAAAAACAAAAGGACCCCCTCAACTATAAAACAAAAGACCCTCACTATAAAACAAAGACACCTACTAAAAACAAAGACCCCTTCAACTATAAACAAAGACCCCCTCAACTATAAAACAAAGACCCGTTTCAACTTATAAAACCAAAGGACACCCCCTCAACGTCAGGCCTAAAAACAAAGACCCCTACCAGGCTCAGATAATTGGATTTTTGATAGGGCAGAGCTTGGTCAACTTTTACTTGCGCGAATATGCCGGAAAATAAAATTATGGTGAAAAGTATCGTCAATCGTGCGTAGCAGAGGGGAGGGCAACGGCCCCCCCAACCGTGAGGTTCCGTCGGTACATAACGGTCAGTCGGTACCCCCCGGTCGGTACCTTTGTCCTAAAATCTGGAGCGGTGTTTTGAGCGCCGAGGTGACATAATATGACAGTACGAGAAGTTTGCATAACAATGGTATTATGGTAAACTACTACCTACTTTTATTATCTTTACGTTGGCTGTGATGTTGCATTTTGGGGCGCCAGTAAAACGCAGCCGGGAGAAAAAAAAATGTTTGTTGGTACAATACACGTGTCGGCATTCACCAATCTGTGCCCCTCGTGGCACCAAAATCCTGCTACGCCCATGGCAGAGTCGTTTTTCTTCTGCCTGGCAGAAGATTAAACCTGAATTGACCAAAACCTCCTGCAGTTGTACACAGTTCTTATTGTGTGTACAGCCCATCCATTGTTTAACATTTCCAGCGTTACTGATACATGGCTGTTGATTTCAAGAGTCCTCATATTTTCCATGATGACCATGGTCAGGATATACATACCCTACTTGCAACACATATAGTGATAGTGACATTCACTGTTTGCACTAAATGAGACTAGTCCTAACCTAAAGGTAGCTATGGTAACAGTTTTTCTGATTGTTGGGTCAGATTGCAAAAATTTTTCTTGCAAATTAACTGTAGAATACTTCTATAGCCCCAATTTATACCAAAATACTCTTCCAATGTTATAATATACCATTGTGTACAGAATTACATTGTTTGTCTGTAATTTTAATAACACTGATGCATGGAACTATTTCATTACGCACTAATATTTCATGTGGTGGTACACAGGCACAACTTTTTGTACAGCAATGTATGACAGAAACAGTATTACTACACAATAGTGATTTAGCCTTTGCACTGGATAAGTTCCCTTTAAAAGGGAAATACGGTAACCTGAAGCTGTGTTTGCATGCCATGGCGTTCTTCTACTTTTACTACTTCAAAATAATACCAATGTAGCAGAAAAAGTAACATGAAACTGAATTCTTTTGTTTCATCACAATAATGTTTGATCATTATGATTGATCCGGGTTGCATAGTATTCCTTACAATATAGTGTTACAACCCGGTCAATTTGTTGTTTCATTGTCGCGGGGCAAATTGTGCACATGCGCGGAGGGAACAATGCATGGATGAATAAAGGTGCCTTTTTAAGGACTCGTCTTGTTTTTCTTTTATTCTTTGCTATTCGGTTTATCGTGTTTATTTTGAGATGTAAATGCCCATTTCATTACCCATCGTCCATGTGCAGCTTTTTGCATGACTGATCTCCATGACTGAATCTCACTGGCCGACGAGCTATAGTCCGATGACAGATTTCCTCCGGACCGCGACTAGGAAACACACAAGAATGTGAAACAATATTTTGTCTTTTGGCGATCCCCAAAACATTTTAAACACAGCTGTGTATGGAGCGGGAAGCTGACGAAGTCCGAGTACAACCACGTGCATTTTAATGTTCAAATGCAAATTAACTGTACGCACCTTAGTTTGCGCGCCAAAACACTTACACCACTTGTGTAACATGTGTGTGTAAGCTGTTTTTGGCGCAATCCGGTAAGGTGATCCCCAAATTGGTACCATCGCTGAGTATGGCATGGAGCGGAGCTGACGAGTTCGAGTACAAACACGTGCGTCTTATGTACTATGCAAATGTTCCCTGAGTATTGCGCCACACAACTTTTTGGCGCAATCCGGTAAGGTGATCCCCAATCATGTTACACACACAAGCTGTGTATGGAGCGGAACTGACGAGGTCGAGTACAAACACATGTTGGGTTGACCCTGGACGCGCCGCGCCCCGAGTAAAAACAATCTTCAATGTGGGACAGAACCACTAACTGTTGTTGTTCAAAAACTTATAACTGCCACATAACATAAAAGCTTTGTTACAGCTGAACACGCTTTTCAAAATTTTCTTCAAATCCTTTTAAAACTGTAAAATTCTGTTTACTTTAGCGTGGAACAACCATTTAAATAATTATTGCATTCAATCACACATTTATGATATGATTCCCGAAACATCCTCGACACTACGCAGGCACATATCGTCTAGCATGCTACAAAAAAACACCTTGAAACTTGTGAGACAAACAACTGACAGCTGTTCTATATATCTAATATCTTTAACCGCCGTGATAGTTTTAAAACCGCTGGCAATGATCACACTATCTACGCCATGCGCCAATTTTAATTCCGTGAGCGGCAGTGAAGCT